>PVJD01002161.1:0-216917 GCA_004026545.1 Mormoops blainvillei | reverse complement strand
AATGAATGAGTGAGTGAGGGAATAGCGTTTTGTTGCTGGTTTTTAAAAATAAATTATCCTGTTTGGATTTCCTATTGATGCATAAATCAGCATGGAATATTGGAAAGATACTGAACACACTAGTCTAGGCGCTGATCCTTGATCTCGCACTAACTAGCAATGAAACTTTGGCAAGTTATTCAGCCTTCCTGATTCTGAGTATTGACATTTACACAGAGGGATAATAATAATTTCTGGGTATCATGAGGATTAGCATGTAATGCTTATACAAATGTTTTATAAACTATGAATTTCTAAATGCAGGCTAATTGCCGTTCTTTATGATAAAAATCCCATATATTTTCAGAGATTCAAAAAAATGAGCACAAGATAAAACTATTTGTTTTGTATCAAGACTTTTCGAGGTAGGGTAGGGAACTTAAAAGGACATGTCAGGAGGAGAGAGTCAGAGAGCCCAGTTCTAGCACCTCCCCTAACACACCACATGTGTTGGGTGTGTGGTATCAAGCTTTTACTACAAAATCAAGCTATTTTTAACCTCGAGATAGCATAAAGAATCTCTTTTTAAGTGGGGCAACCAAGATAGTGTGTTACCCGTTTCAATTGGCCTAAGTCAAATATTCATCTATTGTGTCAAAATAAGAAGTGATAAGTATAGTTGGGCACCAAAGAGGCATAAGTCTTTTGAGGGTAAGTTCTTAAAAAGTCATGGATATGAAATAACTAGCTGAAATATCCATTTACATTGAATTGAGGTTCTATATTCCAGAAAAATGAGATTTTCTGTTTTTCTTCTCTCTTGGTTTCACATAGACAAGCAAAGGCTGAGGTGATGACGTCTGGGAAGACTTGTCATCTGCCTGTGTCCAGAGCAACGCAGTGGAAAGACCCTAGATTTCGAGTTGGCTTGTCCCTGTGTTGTTCAAAAATGAGTTAATAACAATATTGTGCCACTCTGGTGTTGTTGGAATTGAGTATAATTATGTGAGCGACAGACTTTTGTAAAAATGTAAAGTATGATGTTCATGTTATGAGAGCTGACTTATGAGATGTAGTGTCATGAGATGGAAACCCAAGGCAAATTCTGTATTCGTGTTATGAGAACCACACCCTAGGCAAAAATATGAAATCCACTTTAATTTTGCCCTCTTTCTGTTGCCCTTGCCTTTTATCAGGCCTGCTTTCTTTCTTCCTAACTCCGTCTCTCCCTCAGGTTCCCAGTACTCACCCTCAGCTGCTGCCAAGGCTCTCCTGCACTCAGGCCTGGAACCATATGTTCCTCTGCCCTACACATCCATCCTGTGCCCCTTTCCCTTCAATTTTGGCTCTGCCCTCTCTTTCCTAAAATAATACCAAGATCTAGGAACATGAAAGACAAAAGGATTATTTGGCTTCTGGTTCACTTGGAGCCTCAGGGTCTGAGTTTTGATATGATCTCTAGATGAGGTTTAACGGTCATCAAAATACATTGACAAAACTGAGGAAGAAATGGTCCATAGGAAGCTTTAACTTTCCTACCACTTGCCCAAAGGTGTTTTGACATTAATATTTATCTTAACCATTACTGCATGAGCATCTACTAATAATCTCATATTAACCACATCACCCAGAGCATGTTAAATGTTGAAGCTTGTTCATTTTCCAGAGGGTTCCTGCTATATGTAAAAATAGAGGACCCACGACACAGACAATGGGAGTTAGGGGGGTCTGGGGGTGAGTTATGGGGAAAGAGGGGAGACAACTGTAACTCAACAACAACAACAAAAAAGATCTCAAAAAAAAAGATGCAAAAAAAATTTGAATTAAAAAATTAAAACAAGATCAAACAGTTGTCCGGGGTATCATTGGCAAATATATTTTCCCATACAGGTGGTTCTCTTTCCATTTTGCTGATGTTTTCTTTAGCCATGCAGAAGCTTTTTATTTTGATGAAGTGCCATTTGTTTATTCTTTCTTTTGTGTGTGTTGCTGTAGGGGACATATTGGTGAAAATATTACTGCGTGGAATATCCGAGATTTTCCTGCCTATGTTCGCCGCTAGGACTTTTATGGTATCATGACTTATATTTAAGTCTTTTATCCATCTTGAGTTTACTTTTGGTGTATGGTGTAAGTTGGTGGTCAAGTTTTTCTTTTTTTTTTGGTATGTAGCTGTCCAGATCTTCAAACACCATTTGTTGAAGATGTTATTTTTACTCCATTTTATGCTTCTGCCCACTTTGTTGAAAATTAATTGACCATATTGACATGGGTTTATTTCAAGGCTCTCTATTCTGTTCCCTTGATCTATGTGTCTGTTCTTATGCCACTATCAGACTGTTTTGATTACAGTGGCTTTGTAATATAGTTTGATGTCAGGTATTGTGATCCCTCCTACTTTGTTCTTCTTTCTCAAAATTGTTGCAGCTATTCAGGGTCATTTCTGGTTTCATATAATTTTTTAAATGTTTGTTCTATATCTGTGAAATATGTCATTGGTGTTTTGATAGGGACTGCATGGAATCTATAAATTGCTTTGGGTTGTATGGACATTTTCATGATGTTAATTCTTCCAGTCCATGAACATGGTATATACTTCCATTTATTTGTGTCTTCCTTAATTTCTTTCTTCATGACTCCACTCCAGGAAGACAAACAACCCAATTAAAAAATGACCAAAGTACCTGAATAGAAACCTCTTCAAGGAGGATATACCGAGGGCCCAGAGACATATGAAAGGATGCTCAGCATCACTAGCCGTCAGAGAGATGCAAATTAAAACTACAATGAGATACCACTTCACATTGGTCAGAATGACCATCATAACTAAATCAGCAAACAACAAGTGCTGGCGACATTGTGGAGAAAAAGGAACTCTAATACACTGTTGGTGGGAGTACAGACTGGTGCAGCCACTGTGGAAAACAATTTTGGATTTCCTCAAATAACTAAAAATGGAACTGCCTTTTGACCCAGCAATTCCACTGCTGGGATTATACCCTAAGAATCCTGAAACACCAATTCAAAAGAACCTATGCACCCCAATGTTCATAGCAGCACAATTTACAGTAGCCAAGTGTTAGAAGCAACCTAGGTGCCCCTCAGTAAATGAGTGGATCAAAACACCATGGTACATTTACACAATGGAATACTATGCAGCAGAAAGAAAAAAGGAGCTCCTACCATTCACAACAGCATGGATGGAACTGGAGACCGTTATGCTAAGTGAAATAAGCTAGGCAGTGAAAGACAGATACCATGTGATCTCACCTATTAATGTGACCTAATCAACAAAATAAACAAGGAAGCAAAACATAACCAGAGACGTTGAAAGTAAGAACAAATTAACAGTAACCAGAGGGGAGGAGGGGATAATGGGAAAAAAGGGGAAGTGATGTCCAGAAACATGTATAAAGGATCATGGACAAAGCCAAAGTGGGGTAGGATTGAGGTTGGGAGGTGGAGGTGGGAAAATGGAGACAATTGTACTTGGACGACGATAAAAAATAAAATAAAATTAAATTAAATTAAAAAAATTAAAACAAAAATTTCTTATCCTTGTACTTAAATCTATATTTTTAATGTAATCATTTATTAAATTTTATGGTTTCTCATTTTTACAATCATTTTACATTATTTTTAAATTTTACCACTACAGTCAGCATTCAATGTTATTTTATATTATGTTTCAGGTGTACAGAATAGTGATTAGACAATTATATAATAATATGAAGTGATCCCTTCTATAATTCTAGTACCCACCTGCACACTGTATATTTATTACAAAATTATTGACTATATTCTCTATGCTATACTTTATATCCCTGTGACTACTTTGATGTTAGCTGTGAGTTTGTCATATATGGCATTTATTATACTGAGGTATGTTCTTTCTAATTCCACTTTGCAAAGAGTTTTTAATCATAAATGGGTACTGGATTTTGTTAAGTGATTTTTCTGCACATCTTCATATGATCATATGATTTTTATTCTTTCTTTATGTGGTGTATCACATTAATTGATTTGCAGATATTGAACAAAATTTATATCCCAGAAATAAGTTCTACTTAATCATGAGGAAAGAAAGATTTTAATTTGTGTTTTATATACCCAGTGAGAATTTAAATAAAATAGGAGAATAAACTTAGTGAGACCATTAAGGGAAAAAAAATGTTTTAAAATAAAATATATATTAGCATGCATGGATTGGAGCTGGAACACAGAAGCAGCTCTAGAGGTCTTTTTGCTTCCTTCTCACTCTCTTGTGACCTTATATCTCTTTTTTTGTGTCAGCTTCTTTCCACATTCTTATTCCCTTCTCTACGCTTTCCTGATCACATCCCAGAGGACCTTAGCTTGACTGGCTTTGCTCACCATTACTACCCTCATTGTCTGAGACTTTTTGAATTAATCTACCTAGTGGTGCCTGGACCACCCCACCAACCCTTGATTCAACCAGCAACCTGTTCTCTGCAGACAGCAGCCTAACTCAATCTCCCTGGACAGGGCTAAGGGTCTACAGGTTTCCAATAGGAGAGGAAGATAACTGACAGATAGAGCATATTAAAGTGTAAGGACCCTGTTAGAATGAGGGAGGTGAACTGCTTCGAGTGGATCAATGTCTTAGTTTGAGAGGCCCCCTCAAGTCTCATAGTCACACAACCATCTCATTCTCCCATCTGTACTGTGAACAAGATTGTTTCTGTAGATGAAATACAAGTCTTTCTCTCTCATATATATTCAGTTCCTCAAAGACTCCAAAGAGTTGTGGGCAAAGAGTTTGGGTCTTGGGGGCGGGATGGGAGGGCCCTTTCTTAAGGGTACAAAATCTCAAAGGATTTTGCTTATGATTGTTAAAATTTAAAACTAGGCCCTGACCAGTGTGGCTTAGTTGACTGCAGCATTGTTCTGTAGAATGAAAGGTTATGGGTTTGATTCCCGGTCAGGGCACATACTCAGTTTGCAGGTTCAATTCCTGGTCAGGGTGTGTAGGAGAAGGCAACCAATTGATGTTTCTCTCTCACATGGATGTTACTCTCTCTCTCTGTTCCTCTCTATCTAAAAGCAATGAAAATATGTCTTTGGGCGAGGATAAAAATAATTAAAGCCAGTATTTAATTTCATTTCTCATCTCAAAATCCAGATCCTATTCTACTACATGGTAGCTATAAGTCCTTGTGAAAGTTATTTCATCTAATGAGGATAATGCTAGCATCTACCTACATAACTTCTGTGAGGATTAAATGAAGTAACAAATGTGAAGTGCTTAACTCAGTTCCTGGCACATAGCAAGTACTCAATATATTTTGGCTATTTTTAATTGCTATTGCCTGATTATTGAACTCATTAACTCTTCAAACATGCCATTTAATCAACATTTATTGAGCACTTAGTCTATGCAAGATATTTCTCCAAAGCACCTAAAATCATTTAAAATTTAAAAAAATAAAGTGCTTTAAAAGTTTTAACAGCCATCTGACTTAGGTGCTTATATTATTATTTGAGCAAAGTCTTCTCCCACAAATGTAGGACCTTATAATCTGTGAGTTTTGGTATTGCTCAAAGGTATAGACTTAAAGGAAAGAATTTTTTAAAACTTCAAAACTTTTAAAAAGTGATAGTGAATCTATGTAATTGAAATGGAACTTTACCTAAAAATACATTTCTAAATAATGGTAAAAGTTCATAGTATTTAAATAAACTGGGAAATTATGTCAAAAAAGACATTGTCAAACTTCAGAAAGCATACACTGCTTAAAGTTTTGAATCTGTATAATTTTTACGTGACATTTCTTCTCAAAACAAACATTTTTTTCTTGAATGAAAAATTCTGTGCTAACTCATATCCTCCCCAAACACTCCTTGCCCTGTAATAACTTATCAGTGTGTGCACAGGATGGGAAAGGAAAAAAAAAAAGGCTAAGGAAGTACTTTTCAGTTTCAAGTTTCCAAAGGGTTATTATAAATAACAACCAGTATGCTTAAACAATGGTGTTTTTCTAGTTAATTTAATTTTTTGTATTCTGGGAATTAACATGGATACCCTTTTCATCTTGATCCATGTAAAATTCAGTGTAGGATGACAAACAAATGAATTTTTCTTGGATAATTTGGGGTGCTGAGTCATGAGCAAAAATGTCAGTTCTCACATAGGCATTCAAGAAACATTTGTTGACTGTACTAAACTATCAATGTGAAGGGTATAGAGGAAAGGGCAGAAGATACATTAACTCCAGTGTATTCTATAGGGGCTTTCAAACACCTTCACAGTAACCTACAGTAAAAAATACATTTTAAGTTGCAACCTATTTATTACCAAAACACACACACATCCATGAAAATAAGTGAAAGAAAAGTTTTGCAAAACCATACTTACCAGCTACACTGCATTCTGATTGTTTTATCTATTCTTTTTATAGAAAAGAATGCTATTTGTGACCCACTAAATTGGCTCTATGACCTATCAGTGAGCTATAATGTATAGTTTGAAATCCTGCTGTGAAAAACAAATTGCTTATATCATCATGTTTTGTGTCTTTTTCATAATGATTATAAGTATAGAACTCAGGGAAAAAAGTTTTTCTAGCTATATTCATTTTCAAATAAATTTTTCAGTTATAGTTGACATACAATATTATATCAGCTTTAGGTGTACAACCCAGTGATTAGATATTATATAACTAAATGATCATCCCCAAAAATCTAGTACTCATGTGATATCATGCATAGTTATTATAATATTATTGACTATATTCCCTATGCTGTACTTTAGACCCCCATGACTATTCTGTATCTATCAATTTGTACTTCTTAATCCCCTCACCTTTTTCACCCATATCCCTAACCACCTCTCCCATCTGGCAACCATAAAAATATTATCTGTATCTATGAGTCTGTTTCTGTCCAGCTTGTTCATTTAGTTTTTTACATTCAATTGTTGATAGATATGTATTTATTACCATTATATTGTTCATATTTTTTATCTTTTTTTTCTTCTTACAGAAGACACTTTAACATCTTATGTAGTACTGGTTTGATAGTGATGGACAGCTTTAGCTTTTTAAAAAAAATGTTTTTATTGTTCAAGTAGAGCTTTGTCCATTTTCCTTCCACCACTCCCCCATCCCACCACCCTCAACCACCCCCCTTAAATTGTCCATGAGTCTCCCATATATGTTCCTTGACCACCCTTCCTCTATTTCCCCCCACCTTCCCCTCCCCCCTCTCCTCTGTTCACTGTCAGTTTGTTCTTCACCTCAGTGTCTCCAGCTACATTTAACTTGCTTGTTTGTTTTGTTAATCAGTCTCCACTTACAGGTGAAATCATATGGTATTTGTCTTTTATCACCTGGCTTATTTCACTTAACATAATGCTCTCCAGTTCCATCCATGCTGTTGCGAATGGTAGGAGTTCCTTCTTTCTTTCTGCTGCATAGTATTCCATTGTGTAAATGTACCATGGTGTTTTGATCCACTCATTTACTGATGGGCACCTAGGTTGCTTCTAACACTTGGCTATTGTAAATTGTGCTGCTATGAACATTGGGGTACATAGGTTCTTTTGAATTGGTGTTTCAGGATTTTTAGGGTATAATCCCAGCAGTGGAATTGCTGGGTCAAAAGGCAGTTCCATTTTTAGTTTTTTGAGGAAATTCCAAGCTGTTTTCCACAGTGGCTGCACCAGTCTGCATTCCCACCAAAGGTGCACTAGGGTTCCCTTTTCTCCACAATGTCGCCAGCACTTGTTGTTTGTTGATTTGATTAGGATGGTCGTTCTGTCTGGTGTGAAGTGGTATCTCGTTATAGTTTTAATTTGCATCTCTCTGTTGGCTAGTGTTACTGAGCATCCTTTTGTATTTCTCTGGGTCCTGTTTATGTCCTCCTTGGAGAAGTGTCTATTCGGGTCCTTTGCCCATTTCTTAATTTGGTTGTTTGTCTTCCTAGAGTGGAGTCATGTGAGTTCTTTATATATTTTGGAGATCAAACCCTTGTCCAAAGTATCACTGGCAAATATATTTTCCCATACAGTTTGTTCCCTTTTCATTTTGCTGATGTTTTCTTTAGCCGTGTGGAAGCTTTTTATCTTGATGAAGTCCTGTTTGTTTATTCTTATTCTTTCCTTTATGTCTCTTGCTGTAGAGGACACATCAGTGAATATATTCCTGTGTGGAATATCTGAGATTTTCATGCCTGTGCTCTCCTCTAGGACTTTTATTGTTTTGCAACTTATACTGAAGTCTTTTATGCACCTTGAGTTTATTTTTGTATATGGTATAAGTTGGTGGTCGAGTTTCATTTTTTTGCATGTAGCTGTCCAGGTGTCCCAACACCATTTGTTGAAGAGGCTATTTTTAGTCCATTTTATGCATTTGCCTCCTTTATTGAATATTAATTGACCACAGAGACATGGGTTTATTTCTGTGCTCTCTATTCTATTCCATTGGTCTCTGTGTCTCTTCGTATGCCAGTGCCAGACTGTTTTGATTACAGTAGCCATGTAGTATAGTTTGAGATTAGGTATTGTGATCCCTCCAACTTTGTTCTTCTTTCTCAAAGTTGCTGTGGCTATTTGGGATCATTTATGGTTCCATATCAATTTTTGAATTGTTTTTTCTATATCTGTGAAATATGTCATCGGTATTTTAATAGGCTTTGCATTGAATCTGTAAATTGCTTTGGGTAATATGGACATTTTGATGATGTTAATTCTTTTGATCCATGAACATGGTATATGCTTCCATTTATTTATACCCTTCCTAATTTCTTTCTTCAGTGTTGTATAGTTTTCTGAGTACCGGTCTTTTACCTCCTTAGTAAGGTTTATTGCTTGATAGTTTTTTGTTGTTGTTGCTATAGTGAATGGGACTTTATTCCTGATTTCTGATTCTGATGTTTTGTTGTTGGTGTAGAAAAGTGCCTTTGATTTCTGAATATTGACTTCATATCTCACTGTTTTACCAAATTCACTTATTAGGTAAAGTGGTTTTTTGGTGGAGTCTATGGGATTTTCTATGTACACGATCATATCATCTGGAAATAATGCCAGGTTTACTTCCTCCTTTCCTATTTGGATGACTTTTATTTCTTTTTGTTGTCTGATCACTGTGGCTAGGACCTCCAATACTTTGTAGAATAGAAGTGGTGAAAGCAGGCACCCTTGTCTTACTCCTGATCTTAGTGGGGGAGATTTTAGTTTTTGCCCATTGAGTATGATGTTGGCTGTAGGTTTCTCATATATGGCCTTTATTATGTTGAGGTATGCTCCCTCTATTCTTACTTTGCTGAGTATCTTTATCATAAGTGGGTTCTGTACTTTGTAAAATGCCTTTTCTGCATCTATTGATATGATTGTATGATTTTTGTCTTTCCTTTTGTTTATGTGATGTATTGCATTTATTGATTTGTGAATATTGTACCTCTTTTTATCCCTGGGATGAATCCCACTTGATCATGGTGGATGATCTTTTTTTGTGTTGCTGGATGTGGTTTGACAATATTTTGTTGAGGATTTTAACATCTATGTTCATCAGTGATATTGGCCTGTAGTTTTCTTACCTTGTGATGTCTTTATCTAGTTTGGGATTAGGATGATGTTGACTTCATAAAAAGAGTTTAGGAATCTTCCTTCTTTTTGGATTTTTTGGAATAGTCTGAGGATAGGGGTTAGGTCTTCCTTAAATGTTATGTAGAATTCTCCTGGGAAACCATCTGATCCAAGGCTTCAGTGTGCGGGGAGTTTTTTGATTATTGCTTCGATTTCCCCAGCTGTTATCTGCCTATTCAGGCTTTCTGCTTCTTCTTCATTCAGTTTTGGAAGATTGTATTTTTCCAGGAATTTGTCCATTTCACCCAGGTTTTCAAATTTCTTGTCATTTAGTTGTTCATAGTAATTTCTTACAATCCTTTGTATTTCTGTGGTATGAGTTGTGATCTTTCCTCTTTCATTTCTGATTGTATTTATTTGGGTCCTCTTCCATTTTTTCTTGATGAGTCTGCTTAAGAGCTTGTTGATTTTGTTTATCTTTTCAAAGAATAAGCACCTGGATTTATTGACCCTTTGAATTGTTTTCTTAGTCTCTATGTCATTTAATTCTGCTCTGACCTAGGTTATTTACTTCCTTCTAATCACTCTGGGCTTTGGTTGTTGTTGTTTCACCTGTAGCTTGTTCTTATCTAGGAAGTTCTTTGTATGTCCTTCAAGTCTAAATGATATTTCTGCTGGGTTTAGTACTCTTGGTTGTATGCCTTTTCTTTCCATCACTCTAAATATTTTGTGCCAATTCTTTCTGGCCCACAAAATTTCTGTTGAAAAACCAGCTGACAGACTTATGGGAATTCCCTTGTGGGTGACTAACTGCTTTACTCTTGGTGCCTTTAGGGTTCTCTCTTTGTCTCTAACCTTTGGCATTTTAATTATGATATGTCTGGATGTGGTTGTCTTTGGCTACATCTTGTTTAGGGCTCTCCATGCTTCCTGGGCTTGTATGTCTATTTCTTTTACCAGGTTAGGGAAATTTTCTGTCATTATTTTTTCACATGGGTTTTCAATTTCTTGTTTTTTCTCTTTTGTGTTTAGCACCCCTGTGATGCAAATGTTGGTATGCTTGAAGTTGTCCTAGAAGCATATTTTTTTATTCTTTTTTCTTTGTGCTGTTCAATTTGGTACTTTCTGCTTCCTTATATTTCATATCTCTGATTCAATCCTCTGCTTCATCTACTCCACTGTTAATTCCTAATGTATTCTTCATTTCTGACTGGTTCCCTTTTATGTTTTATAGTTCCATTTTTATGTTCCATATCTCTTTGTTGAGGTTCTCACTAAGTTCATTTATTCTTCCCCTAGGTTCGAGTATGCTTATAAACAGTGTTTTGAACTCTGTATCTAGTAGATTGCTTATATCCATTTTGTTTAGTTCTTTTCCTAGAGTCTTGTTTTGTTCTTTCATTTGGGATATGTTTCTTTTTCTCTTCATCTTGGAAGCCTCCCTGTGTTTGTTTCTATGTATTAGGAAGAGCTGCTACATCTTCTGGGCTTGGTAGAGTGCCTCTATGTAGTAGGTGTTCTGTAGGGTTCAGAGGCATAGCCTCCCCCACCATCCAGTGTGCCCTGAAGCTGTCCATTGGGTGAACTATTTCTGGGGCCTCACAGAAGATACAGGCCAAGGTCAGCCATTGCCTGTGTTCTTCCCAGGGCAACCCAGCATGAGCTGCAAAGTGATCTGCAGATGGCTGCTACTTGTGCTGGGATTGGAGGTACCCAGGAGAGGCCAAGCTGTGAACCAAGGCTGGATGCTGCCAGTGCTGGGCCTGCGACCACTTAGAGAGAGGTACGGGGCATGCAGTGGCCAGATGCTGCTTGTTTAAGAGATTTTAGGAAAGTCTGAAGCATGAGCCAAGATGAGTCATTTGTATGAGAAAAACACTGGAAGCAGCTTGGGTGGGTCCAAATGTTGGGTGGGAGAGGTCTCAGGGATTCACCATGGTGGGGCAAAAAGTATTAACCAGATCTGATATGGCATCTGCCTCCTGGGTTTGTGAGGGGAGGGCTGAGAAAGGGAACAACTGTTTCTGCTCAAACTTCTGTCTGGGAGAAAGCTACCTCTCCACCTCTTGCCATATGTCCCTGCAGCTACCCCAGTGCTGGAGCTCAGAGTGAGTGAGTCCAAGTAAGTTTGTGCTTGGGCCCTTTAAGAGGAATGTCTGGAACTCCAGAAGCCCTCCATCTCACTTAGACACAATCTCTGCTGATTTTCACAGCCAGAAGTTATGGAGACTTCTCCTAGTACTACAACCCTGGGCTGGGAGGCTTGGTATATGGCTGGACCCCTAGCTCCTCTGGGGGGACCTGCGTAGCTGAGATATCCCTCCTGATTTTTATCTGCCACTTATGGGTGTGGAACCAGCCAGTCCCCATCTCTGCCCCTTCAACCAGTCTTGATGTGGCTTTTTCTTTATATCTTTAGTTGTAGGGCTTCTGCTTAGCTAGATTTCATGTCATTCTGAATGATGAATAATCTGTAGCTTAGCTGTCATTTTGATGCGGTTTTGGGAGGATACAGGTACCTATGCTGCCATCTTGACTGGAAAACCTAGTTATTTTTTTTACTTTAGAAAGTAGAACCAAATTTCTTGGTTAACATTAGTTTTTCAGCTTGAATTGACTTAAATTACTGTAGCTTTTTGTTCCTATTACTTAAACCACAGCCTATTCCTCAAGATTTGAGCTAATAGAAATTGCTAAACTTGATTCACCAAAGTATCCATACATGATGGAATTACATGATTAATGAAAACTTTTGAAAAATAAGAAATTTTAGCCAGCCTCATGCTTCTAAAGCTATTAAATACTAAGCTGTTTTGGTACCAGTTGCAAAACCTCAAATTTCTTTTCCTGTGGCTGAACACGTGGCTCTTTATATAGTTCAAGTGGTGGTGTTGTGCAACCAAATCCAGACACTCCAGACACAGCATGTTCCTGGTGCCAGAGGAAGTTGTAGTGCAGATCTGAGGGCTCATAGAAAGCAAATATTCAGTACACATTTATTCCCAGGCCTGACTGAAAGGGCTGTGTTATTTGAGGAATTACCCCAGTCGTGCTTCCCTATTCCCAGGGAGAAAAACCACAGAGCAGTTTGGGCTGATGGGTTTGTTCCTGTCTAATGTCTACAGTCTTGTTACTGTCACCCTGAGTCACTGGGCATTCACGTGGCCTGCAGCAGTGTATGGAGGGGTGAGTTGCTCAAAGGCTGGGTTTATCATGGTTTAGATTTCAATGTGCTAGGCTAGCTCTGTGATACTGGGCTTGCTCCTTGAGTCTTCCAAGGACTAGTCTCCTTATCAATAAAATGAGGACAATAAGATACCAAGTAAGATTGCTGAGAAGAGTAAGGAAAATAAAAATAAGAGCTAACATGTATCAAATTCTTATTATGTGCCAGGCACTGTTCTGAGCACTTTATACATTACCCATGTGAACTCAATTGTCATGACAATTCTATAGGGTAGGTTTTAACTGTCATTCCATTTTCTAGGGGTGACTGAGACTGATTTGTACAAGATGACACAAGTAGGAAGTGGCAGAGCAAGGATTTGAATTCAAACAACTGACTGAAGAACCTGTGCTCTTAACAGAAAGTATTCATGAATTAAGAACAAAAAACTGTTTAAAAATAGTTTTATTGCATCCAAAATTAACTCAATGAATAGTCAACAAACTTTTCTCTATGTCAGTTGGCTGTGAAGCACTATGCTAGGTGATAGAGGAAGGCAAATAAATATGACATTGTTTTCATATAATAGGGAAAAAATTCACTGGCTTCCCTATGATGGGGGAACATATATGGAGATTGTGACAGGAATTTGAGGTTGGGCATGGACTGGGAATTTCTGGTATTGGCTGTTGATTGGTTGAGGGTGAGGTTAGAGGAGGAATGATGTCAAGATAATGCTGAGGTGTCAAGGTCTGGGAGACCAAGAGAATGATGATGCCATCAATAGCAGGGGGGACCAGAAGAGCCAGTATTGGGAGGGAGGTGGTGCTGGTCACAGCGAAGTTCCCTTAGATGCCCCAAATTATATCACATGGGAAGTGCTAGTTGTCAAATTGAACATGCAGTGAACATGTTTGCTCCTCATTAATTCATTCTACAGATATTTAATGAGCATCTATTTTGTGGCATGGGCTCTTAGGCAGGCTCTGAGGTCCTTCCCATCTGAGAGTTCACATTTATTGTGAATTTGGAAGAAAAAAGCTTTCAATATGTTAGTCTTTTAGGTGTTATCTTCTGTCTCAATTTTATTTTTTGACTTTTGTCTTTACTGATTCCTAACATTAGTAGTACCTGGACAAGAGTATAAATGAAGGTCTAGGTACTACATGTCTTAATTATTGTTATAAGTCAGGATAACAAACTATTAAATAAAAGATGTTTTATCTTTCTAATTTGACAGAAATACTCCATAAGTACTCAGAAGGTGATATTAGAGTTTACAATTGTTCGTGGGCTTGGCATTCTTCATTGGAATAGGAGAGTGGAGAGATGGCACTGGCCTGTGGGCCATCTTTCTCTCTGCCTCAGGCCACTCAGTAAGGGACCATGGGAGCATATGTGGGGACATCCTGCCTCCGTGTTTAAGCTTTGTTCACCTCCTTTACCCAACTAGTAGCCAGTTGGCCATTTTTGGGACTAGTCCAGTCTGCTCTCAGGAGGACTGAACCAAGAAAGAGGCTGCATTTGGTCCCAGAAATAGAATTGAGCTCATTTATGTGGAAAATTCTAGAATTCCAAAAACCTGAGGCATGGTCTAGAAGCGGGCACACAAGCTCTGGGTAGACATGTCCTCTTGCTCTCTGGACTTTTTGTCCATAGAGGAGGAACATATGGAGGAGGCCAGAATCCAGCCTCTACAGTGTGGAGCCAAAGGTAGGATTTAACTTGCCTTGAGTCCAGGAGTACTACTGACTGACTGGAATTTTGTTACTGATGCTTTTGTATTTCTCAGTTGCATAGCACGTATGTGTTCCTACAAGATCTGCATGGCCCCTTACCTACCTTTTGATACTTGTCATATACTGAAGTTTTCGAATATTTATTTTTGTAGACCTTGCCAAAAAGGGAAAGAAGGAAGAAAAGGGAAGGGAAATGAAGGGAAGGAGAGAGGAGGGGAGGGGAGGGGAGAAAAGGCAAGAAGGCATTCATGACTCTGGTCTTATTAAAGACAGCTGCTAAAAAGAGTGCTCAGATTAACAGTCAAACTAAGGCAAAGCAGATGCTGCTGGCTTTGCTGTAAATTCTTCAGACATTGTCTTTCCGCATAAATCCAGGGAAACCCCTAATTTCTATTGCCATTTTCAGTGTACTGAATTCATTTCTCTCATGATTCCTCCTAATAATTAATTTCCTATATTTGTAATTCAGTTCTTAGAGCTGCTTCACAGGACCCCAACATTTACTGTGGATCTCAGTTTGAAAATCAGAAAACACCAGGATTTTGATTTTTGTAAAATGTTCCTAAGACTTTGCTAATTCAATTCAGTTAAAAAACCATGCACTGTACCCATTATGCCTGGCATTGTGTTTGCCTCTAGAAAGATCCAAATGAATAAGACCTAGTTACTACCCTTAAAGAGCTCATAGACTGGTGGTGAGACAGACATTTAAGCATATCAATTATAATAGAACAATAAATGTTACTACAGAGGGCCATGTGAGGAGAGAGGACTGCAATGTTGGTACTCAGACCTGGAGGTGTCTGAGAAGATTTCACTGAGAAGATGGCATTACAGCTGGGTTTGAGAGATGAGTGGAAGTTTACCAGACAAGTGAGATAATCATTGTTGTCCATTTTCCTTTTGAATTCTTTATTTTTTCCTATTTATATACAATTAATGAGATGCCTGGATTGTCATTGCTCATAAAAACCTAATTTTCTCTGTTTTCTTATTGTTCAGCCCAATGTCTCACATATGGGACACAGTTTTGTATGTAAGCCTTAGTGTTATCATCTATAAAATGGGAACTAATACGACCTACTCAATAGAGTTGTTTTCAGGGTTCAAAGCAACAATGTGTCTAAATGCTTAGCACTATTCTTGTGTGTGAGTTAGAATTGCGTTTGGCTGCATGTCATAGAACTCCAACTCTGATGGCTTAATCGAGTTGGGGACTGTTTTCCTGGGATATAAGAAAGCTCTGAGGGAAGTAGTGCAGAGTTGGTATAGAGACTCTAGGATGGTGCAGTGTTCTGGCTCCTGCAAACTTTCTGCTTTGACCTTCTTAGCATATGGCTTTTGTTTCTAATGTTTGTTGAGTCATGATCACAACATGGCCCCTCTATCTCCAGCCTCATATTCAGTCCAGGGAGAAGAAGTAAGGAAGAAGGAAAAAGGTAGTGGCTTTATCAGAAAAGCAAAAATTCACCTTGAAATCTCTATCAGACTTCTGGTAATATGTCAAAGGGCAGAACCTTTCATGTAGCCTCCCCTGAGTAAGAGAAAAAGAGAGGGCAAATTTTAGTTGGACATTTTGGCACCATAAACAAGATTGAGGTTCTCATAGGAAAGAGAAGGAGTATGGATATTATGTAAACAACTGGCAGCCTCTGCTACAGCTGGCAGAAAAGAAACACTCAACAGTTGGTATTACCATGGATAAGATACCTATTAAATGTTTTCAGTTGGATAGAACCATCTCTGCACTGCCATCCTGGCTCAAGTGACCATCATCTCTTGCTATCATAAGAGCCTTCTAACTGATCTCCCTACTTCCATTCTTGCCTCTCTACATTTCTCACCAGGAGGCAAAGTGATCTTTTAAAAATGTAAGTTGACCTAAATGTAAGAGTTAAAACTATAAAACTCCTAGAATAGGGTGAAAGCCTCATGACATTGGATTTGGCAATTATTTCTTGGATATGACAGCAAAATCTTAGGCAACAAAAGAAAAACAAGTACATTAGACTACATGAAAATGAAAATCTTCTGTGCATAAAAGGACATAATCAGTGGAATGAAAGGGAAATTACAGAATAAGAGCAAATATTTGCAAGCCATGTATCTGATAAAGGGTGCATGTCCAGAACACATGAACAACTCCTGCAGCTCAACAACCCTCCCCCACCAATAACCCTATTAGAAGTGGGCAAAGGATTTGAATAGACCTTTCTTCAAAGATGATATGCAAATGGCCAAGAAATACATTAAAAATGGCTAATATTAATAATCATTAAGGAAATACAAGTGAAAACCTAGTGTGAGATACCACTTTACATCCATTAGGTTAGGTGCGAAAAAACCAGAAAATAGCAAGTGTTGGTGAGGATGTAGAGGAATTGGAACACTTAGGCAGTTTTGGAAGGAATGTAAACTGGTGCAGCTATTGCAGTCCTCCAATGCAAAACATTAAGAATAGAACCACTGATGTTATAGCAATTACACTTCTGAATATATCCCCAAAGAAAGCAGGGTCTTGAAGAGATGTTTGTACGTTATTCACAATAGCTAGAAGGTGGAAACAACTTTGTCATCCAAATGACCCCTTACGACCAACAGCCTCACTGATTTAGCACCTGCAGACCTCCCTGACCTCATGTGAGAGCAGTCTCCTGGCTCATGTTCTCATGTCATCAAGTTTCTTATGTATTAAATCTCCTAATCTCATTCCTGCCACAGGGTTTTTGCTCTACTTTTCCCTTTGCCTAGAACATTTTTCTCCATTTTCACACAGTTGGCTCTTTCTTATCATTCAGATCTAAGCTCAAATCTTTTCTCTTCAAGGAGATCCTTCTCTAACCCTGTCTAAGGGTGTCTTCTGCTGCACCTTAGTCACCATCTATTATGTTGCCTCATTTAATTTATTCATAGTGCTTTTCAC
Source organism: Mormoops blainvillei (assembly GCA_004026545.1). Taxonomy (NCBI): domain Eukaryota; kingdom Metazoa; phylum Chordata; class Mammalia; order Chiroptera; family Mormoopidae; genus Mormoops; species Mormoops blainvillei. The sequence goes on along the minus strand of PVJD01002161.1, from coordinate 199,566 downwards.
TGTGTGAAATTATCTAATATGTTTATTATCTGCCTTCACTCAGCAGAATCTATGCTGAATGAGAGCAGGCTTCGTATGGTTTACTCCTGTAATCGCGAGGCTGACATGTAAGTGTCACAGCATTCAATAAATATCATTAAACAAAGAATTGAATTTGGCAAATATGTATTGGGTCCTCATTATGTGTCAGGCAATGTACTAGGCACTAAGCATAAGCGAACATTATGTGATCGACTTCCAAGGCTGGAGTCCTAAGATCTATTGCAGACCTGCCTTAGAAAGAGAGCAGAGCTGAGTGACGTAGAGAGGCCTTGATGATTCAGTTGAGCCCCTGTATCAAACTTCACCTGAGATTAATATATTCTTAGTCTTTAAAATTTCACGAGCCCATAGGTTCCCTTGTTTACATAAGCCAGTTTGAGCTGGGTTTCTGCCCTTTCCTAAACAGCTCTCTAACCCATATACAGAGTCATTGCAAGCCACAGACTCTTCATGTATTGTCAATGGACCACGTGTACATATGTAAGAAGATGGAGACATTTTTTCCCCCAGAGCGCCCTTAGGAAGGAGACAGCATTTATTTAGAGGGAGAGAACTGAGGCTGCCAGATATAAGTGGAATTTCTCTTCAGGTGAAAGGGAAAAATCTCCACATTAATCTAGTGAAGGAGAAGGGAGAGAGAAAAAAGGAGGGGAGAGGTGATTTTGGACACATGAGTTGGCAAATTAATTCAACCTCACCATCCAGTCTTGTCATAGCATTCACTTCAGCAGATGTTGGGAGCAAAGTATACCATGTTTACATTTTTATTTTTCTCCCCCAGCTCCTGGAGATATACTGTCCAAGTGAAAATTCATTTCCCTAACAACTCGACCCCTTTAGTGATTCACTATGTAGCTGGAAGAAGCCCCCATGTCTCAGAGTGCAGACATTATCACCCTGGTAGGGATATGAAATGGGGTGTATAGATAACTGGGTTTTGTGACCAGGTTCTAGTTTACCATCACGTAGCTTAAAATGAATTTGTAATGGCAGCAATAACATTAAGGATGGATGTGTTTTTGTCAGATTTCACTTGTGATTCTTTGAAGACATTTGTATACTGAATTGTCTTTGCTACTTTGTTAGAAGTTCAAGGATACACAAGAAAGATGACTAATCTCTGCTTCGAATAGTTTACCATGTTTTCCTGTGTGTTGAAGAGGAGTGGGCTGGGTCCTTGGTGATTTCATCCACTTGCTCACTTTACAAAGGACACAGTGGTGTGTTTATCTAAGCTCAGGCAGCTCTTTTGTGACAGAACCGGGACTAAAGTTCAAGTTCTCTGATTCTCAGAGCAGTGCCTTGGTCACAACATACATACAAAGAGTTACATTTTTATTTTTATTTTTTGAGGTTTTGCACCTGTTCCCCTGTTTTTCTCATGTCACATACTACTCTTCTGTTCAGCACCTACTTTGATTGAAAAGTATATAGATCTGTCTTTTATAAGCCAATGTCTATTCCCCTTGACCAAAATCATTGCAAATGTAGAAGTTTGCTTGTGGAACTATCCAGGAGTCTTTTGTAGCTGCCAAAGTGCTGGTGAACTTGGAGTGTAAATGAAAAATACTCTAAGTCTAGCTGAAAGAAGCCATGGCATTTTAAAGGATGCCTTCATATCTCTTATAAACTTGAGTTAGTGGACTTCTTAAGTTATTTGCTATGTAGCCTCTTTTCTCCCCCATGAATTAAGAGGTCAGTATATTATTTCAATTAAATTTTTTAAATTGTGGTAAAATTTACATAATATAAAATTTACTATCTTAACTGTTTTTAAGTAGACAGATCATTTAGGTTAAGTATATTCACATTGCCTTGCAGCCAGTCTCTGAAACTTTTTTCATCTTGCAACACTGAAACTCTATACGCGTTAAACAACTCCCTATTTCCCCTCCTCCAAGCCCCTGGCAAACACCATTCCACCTTCCAGATCCACGAGTTTGACTACTCTAGGTACCTCTTATAAGTGGAATCATATGGTACGTTTTTGTGAGTGGCTTATTTCACTCAGTATAATATCTTCAAGTACTGCAGTCTTCAAAGAATCACAAGTGAAATCTGACAAAAACCTGTCTACCCTTGAGTGACATTGCTGCTATTACAAATTCATTTTCAGCTGCTTGATGGTAAACTAAACCTGGGGGAGGGGTCACAAAACCCTATTATTTACATACTCCATTCATCCATGTTGTACCATGTGTCAAAATTTTCCTCCTTTTCAAGGCTGAATAATATTACATTGTATGTATATACCACATTTTGTTTATTCATTTGTCAATGGACACTTGGGATACAATGCTGCTCTTAACATGTGTGTACAAATATCTTTTTAACACCCTGTTTTCAACTTTTTTGAGTATATGTTCTGAGGTAGAATTGCTGCATTACAAAGTAATTCTATTTTTAATTTTTTGAGGAACTCCATACTGTATCCATAGTAGCTCCATGATTTTGCATTCCTGCCAACAGTGAACAAGGGTTCCAATTTCTCTAACTTCTCACCAACACTTTATTTATTTTTTAAAGGTGTCATCTTAATGAGATGGTTATCTCATTATGGTACTGATTGTATTTCCATAGTGATTATCAGTGTTCAGCAATTTTTCATGTGCTGGTTGACCATTCGTATATCACTTTTGGAGAAACATCTACTCAAATCCTCTGCCCAATTTTTAATCTGTTTATTTTTTTATCTTGAGTCATAGGAGTTTCTTTTTGTATTCTGGATATTAACTGTTATCAGATATATAATTTGAAAATATTTTATTTCACTCTGAGGTTGCCTTTTTACTCTGTTGATTATGTCCTTTGATGCCCAGAAGTTTTTATTTTGGTGTAATCTACTTTACCAATATTTTTTTTTGTCACCTGTGTTTTTTGGTGTCATATTCAAGAAATCATTGTGAAATCCAATGCCATGAAGATTTTCCTCTATGTTTTCTAGCAGTTTTATAGTTTTAGCTCTTACGTTTAGGTCTTTGATCCACTTTTCATTCATTTTTATATATGGTGTACAGTAAAGGTCTAATTTCATTTTTTTGGCATGTGCATATCTAGTTTTCCTAAAACCATTTATTGAAAAGGCTGATCATTTCTATTGAATGGTCTTGCTATCCTTGTAAAAAATTATTTGGTCTCATAAATGAGGGTTTATTTCTGGCTTTCTATTCTATTTCACTGGTTTATATGTCTGTCCTATGCTAGTTTTGAAATCAGTAAGTGTGAGGTCTTTTTGTTTTTCTTTTTCAAGATTGTTTTGGTTATTCAGAATTCCATGAGATTTAGCATGAATTTTAGGGTGGATTTTTCTATTTCTGCAAAAATTGCTGTTTGGAGTTTGATAGAGATTGAATTAAACCCATACACTGCTTTGGGTAGTGTCAACATCTCAATAACATTAGGTCTTGCAGTCCAGGAACACAGGTTGTCTTTCTATTTAACTGTATCTTCATTAATTACTTTTAGCATTGTTTTATGATTTTCAGAGTCCAAGTCTTTTGCCTGTTTGATTAAATTTATTCCTAGGTATTTCATTTTATTTTTTTGGTGCTCTTGTAAATAGAATTGTTTCCCTTTTACATTATTCATTGTTAGTGTATAGGAATAGAACTGATTTTTTTTGTATATTTTATTGAGTCTGCTGTTACAGTTGTCCCATTTCCCCCCATGCCCTGTGCCCTGCACCCCATCCCATCATCCCCACACCTCTTAGTCCATGTCCATTGGCTGCACACACCAAGAACTGATTTTTATATGCTGATTTTGTATCCTTCATCTTTGCTGAATTTGTTTAATAGTTGTAATGGTTTTTATTTTTGTGAAATCTTTTGGGTTTTCTGCATGTAATATGTTGTCTGCAAACAGAGAATATTTTTCTTCTTCCTTTTCAATTTGGATGATTTATTTTCTTTTTTCTTGCTTAATTGCTCTGGTTAGAACTTTCCATTACAGCATTCAAGAGAAATTGTGAAAGTGGGCATCCTTGTTACTGACAAAAAATTATCTTGTGCCTTGGTTGGTGTGGCTCAGTTGGTTGGGGTGTCATTCCACAAACCTGAAGGTCATATGTTTGATTCCCTGTCAGGACACATGCCTAGGTTGTAGGTTTTGTTCCCTGTTGGGGCTTGTACAAGAAATAACTGATTGATGTTTCTCTTTCACACTGATGTTTCTCTCCCTCTCTCTCTCCCTCCCTTCCCCTCTCTCTAAAATTAATAATCATGTCCTCGGGTGAGGGGTAAAAAAATTATCTTGTGTCCAAAGGAATAACAATGTATAACAAACTGATTTCAAAGGGAAACTTTGAAAGTGGTAAAAAGTTAGCAGAATTTTTGCAGGGATATTCATAGGCTCTTGGGTTACTTTTCACTCTCAGTGTGCTCCAGCCATGCATCGCAATCCAGGCCACAATCACATGTGATCTAGGCCACTATTGCATTCAACACATTTTCATGGATGAACAGATAATAATATAGGTGTTGAAGATTTAATAAGCAAGATGCAGAGTCCTTGCTTTCATGGAGCCCATAGTCTAGTTTGGGTGTATGTGTTTTTCTGTGAGGGAGGGATACACAACAATATAATTAAATAAACATTAAGGAAAAATTTGAAAGTGTTAAGTTCTATAGAGAATATACAACATGACTGTTGGATAGACAGTGACTAAAGATGGTTAGGTACATCTTATCTAGAGAGGTGACACTTAAGCCATGATGTAAATGAGGGGATCCAGCCATGTGCAGACCTGGGAGCAGAACTCTAGACAGACAAACCATTGGTGCACAAGTACATGGCAGAAACAACTTGGCCTTGCTCACTATTTTTCTTCACTGTATCTCCAGCATTTGACTCAGCGTCTTACTCTTGTAGGCACTCAAGAAATGTTTACTGAATAAGAGGGGATGGGCATACGGTAAACATCCGGAGATGAGACGGAATGTGCGTACTTTGTTATTTCATAGACTCTTAGAAAACCTGGTAACAGATAAACTTCAATTCTCCCTCATTTTTTTTCTCTGCACCCAAACAACAATACTGCACTGGGAGTTGGGAATGATGTGTGAGTTGGGGCTATGGCACTCACTTAATTTTTTTCTCAGTTTATCTCTGTTTGGCTTTTATATAACTAATTAAACAAATATAATTCACCACCTACTGTTAAGCACTTGAGATACAATCCCTCTCCATTTGGAGCATAAAGATTATTGGGGATAGAGATAGTGTGCAAATTATTATAAAATTTATTTTAAATTATAATCCTATTAGTATTAAGTAAAAGAACAGCGTGTCATAGAGCATATAACAAGAGACTTAATAGAGTCCAGAAACCTAAAAAAAAGTTTATTTGAAGAAATGACATTTAAATTGAGACCTGTAAAATATAATGATTGAATTAAATATTGTTCAACTTCTTTTTTGATTCTGGAACCCTGTGACCACATTCCCACTTTAAATGCTGCTTAAGTTCTTATGGTGATATGGGGGCACAAGAATGGGTTGTAGTTTTACGGTATGAAAACAGTTTCTTCCAGCACAGATGACTCTGTAACAAGAGGCACATGAGGTCCCAGCTCAGATCACCCAATACTGTTTCCTCAAGAATGTGGATGAGTTCGGGATGTCTCTGTACTCGTTCCACGCCTTTTTCTAACTTCCTGTGCAGTCATTCTTGTTGGCCTGCTTTTCCTGCTTGGTGAATTTACTAACACACCATGTCCAGTCTGAATACTGAAGGGATGTGACTGAGGACAAGGGCACAGTATTGGTGATGGAGACAAACTTGATTTTGAATTTAAAAGAATAGATTAAGAGAATTCTAACATGTGGTCTCTCTCTAGGTATTGGCAAAGATCCATACAGCTTTAGGGTACGTTATTTTTCTGGGTTCTCTTCTTTCTGTGTGGCCCTGTCACACTTAAACTTCTCACCTTCACACTAAATGGAGGACATTAAATTTTTAAGCACAGAGATTGCTCCTCAAGTTCTGTTCTCCTCTAAAGCCCAGACAATGCAGTTTTGAAGGTCTGTCTAGCAATCGTAGGGGAGTATATATTCCTTGGAATTTTATTATGAAACCTGGGAGAACTAAGGCATCTTAATCCAACTATTGACTAATTTTTAAACTTTCAATTTGCTAACTGACCAGTGATTGAAAAAGCCCATACAGAGACCTCATTGCCTCCTTAAGGCAGGTGATTCATTCCATTCTTTGAATGTCTCTATTCATATAGATGGCCAATGTCTATCTCCATATAATGAACTTTTCAGTTGCTCCTATTTATTTTCTGCACTCTGCTCAGACAGCTATAGAGCTGGAATTTCAGCCCATTTCACACATGGCATTTAAACACTGGAAGTTTCCCTTCCTTGACACAGTGATGCATAAAACAAACAGCTTATCCACACAAACTATGTAAATAGCAACTGCCTGGTAAGTTAAAAAAAATTCAATGAGAAGAAACAAAACACAAACACAAAAAACAAAAATACCACAAAACCAAAATACTGAGATAGGGTATGTGGCAGAACAGCTGCAACTGATAAAAGCCACAGAAACTGTGGGGAAGAAGGAAGACCACTCCCCACCAGATGTATGACTAAAACTTGCAGAGACCAGCTGATCCAATATGGTGCCTAATTTCACCTAGCAGTAACCCTAACCTTAATATACACTTGTTGTATACATTAGCATGCTACACCACACACCCCGCGCCACCATGATTGGAAATGGAAAGCCCATTTAAGAGCACAATGTGGTCCTCGGGGCTCCTCTGAGAGACCTCCACTCGTTTCCCAGGGAAAATCCTCAATATTCCTCCCCTTAATGAAAACCTTATCCCCTGATTAAGTGAACCTCAATAAAGGAAGCAAATTCCACTAAAGAAGGGATACTCTGTCTGCCTATTCTCTGTCTCACCACTTCACTAATAAACTCCCTTACACGTTAAAGCTGGCTTGTTTGAATTCTTTCCTGTGCGAAGCCAAGAACCCACAGAACACCGAGACCCCAGGACCCTCAGAAGACCTGCATCAATAACACCTTGAAATCACCATAAAAATGTGCTTCTTTCACTGCAAATATTTCAGCAGGGCCTATTTCCTACCCAAAGAAAGTGTTGGGGAACCCTGTATGTAATCTTCAGGACAGACCAAGACCATGCATGGTGAGTGTCAAGCATGGTGATTAATGGAGAGAAAGAAAAGTCATATGTGGGTAGTAATTAGGCTGAATTAGCTGGTCTTCTTGGACCAATGGTACAAGAAAAAGGTGAGATGCACTTCATAGGAGAGACAGCTGGGGCAAGTGTCTTTCTGAAAGTAGAAAGATTCTCGCATCCGTGGGAGTAAAGGCATGTGCTTGGAAAGAAATAATGAGCTATGCTAAATATAGAACATCCTATGCAAATGCTTGTACTTAAAATGGGCTGTTTGCTGAATGTACATGAATTATAATCATTAAAACAAAAAAGTATGGAAATACAGACAATGGATGCCTTTATAGTAAATGTATTTCAAAAATATTCTTTTTTCCTTTCATTTTTTAAAAAAGATTTTATTTATTTATTTTTAGAGAGGGGAAGGGAGGGAGAAAGAAAGGGAGCGAAACATCCATGTGTGGTTGCTTCTCACTCATCCCCTGCTAGGGACCTGGTCTGCAACCCAGGCATTTGCCTGGCTGGGAATCAAACCAGCGACCCTTTGGTCACAGGATGGTGCTCGGTCCACTGAGCCACACCAGGCAGGGTTCCTTTCATTTTCTTCGAGCAATGCAGTGCCTTAGAACTAGAGGGGAAATGTTTGCATTACGTCACCAGTTCTTAAAAGTGAACTTTAACGCATGCATTTGGTCTCAGGATCATGAAATCACTCCTTTTACTGAAGCAACTATAGACTAATATCTTTGCATCACTCCATTTAACCCTCAGCTCCGTGGGGTAATAGAATACTTTCTTCATTTTATAGATGTGGAAACTAAAGCTTTATGAGGTTAAACAAATTGCTCAAGTTTGCACAACCAGCATGTGGCAAAACCAGACTTTGAACTAGGTTAAGTGTCTCAGAATTCAGGAATGAGATGTTCCTCTCCACAGCCAGTTGTTGGGTGGATAAGTGGGACCAACAAGAAGGAAAGCAAATGAGGTGATAGACACTGTATCTCTCCTAAAAGTGAACTTGGATCTGAATAAACTGGCATTTAAGATGAGGCTTGAAGGACAGGTAGAAGTTAGATTTAAAAATCAGTTGGTGGCAGGACAGGGCACCTGTGTGGGGCTGCCAGGTGCTCCGCCCTCCTGTTCCACCACCACTATTATGTGTTCTGCTCTGTGGACGTGACTGGCCTGTTCTTTCTCCTCCTTTCTCCCTGCCTCCTGCTGCTGGTAGGAACTACCTGCTGCTGCCTCTGGGACCCCATGTCATTGCCCCCCGCCAAGAATGATGTCCCCCTAAAATGGAGGTGATGGAATTAAACCAACCCCCAATCATTGGAAGACTTGGAACCTCTTTGTATTGTTGGATTGCCAAATGTTGGGAAATCTACCTTCTTCAGTGTATTAACCAATGGTCAGCCTTCAGCAGGAAACTTCCCATTCTGCACTATTCATCCTAATGAGAGCGGAGTACCTGTGCCAGATGAAAGGTTTGATTTTCTTTGTCAGTATCACAAACCAGCAGGCAAAATTCCTGCCTTTCTAAATGTAGTGGACATTGCTGGTCTTGTAGAAGGGCCTCACAATGACCAAGGCATGGAAAATGTCTTTTTATCTCACATTAGTGCCCGTGATGGAATCTTCCAACTAACACGTGTTTTTGAAGATGGCGTTATGCATGTTGAAGGAAGTATAGTTCCTATTCAAGACATAGAAATAATACACAAACAACTTCAGCTTAAAGATGAGGAAGTGATTGGCCCATTGTAGATAAACTAGAAAAAGTGGCTTTGAGAGGAGGAGATAAAAAAATCTAAAACCTGAATTTGATATAATATGCAAGGTCAAATCCTGGATTATAGATCAAAAGTGCCTGTTTGCTTCTATCATGATTGGAATGACAAAGAGATTGAAGTGCTGACAAAACACTTATATCTGACTGCAAAACCAATGGTCTACTTGGTTAATCCTTGTGAAAACGACTACATTAGAAGGAAAAACAAATGGTTGATAAAAATTAGGAAGTGGTAAACAGGTATGACTCAGGTGTCTTGGTCATTCCTTTTGGTGGGGTGTTGGACTCTGGTTGCAAGTATCGAGTGCTGAGGAGAGACAAGTATCTGGAAGAGAACACGACACAAAGCGCTTTGCCAAAGGTCTTAAGGCTGGGTTTGCAACCCTCCAACCAGAACACTGTTTCACCACAGGCCCAGGTGAAGTGTTTCCTGTACCCAGGGAAGGGATAGAGGCTCCTCAAGCTGCAGAAAAGATTCACATAGATTTTGAAAATGGATTCATTATGACTGAAGTAATGAAATATAAATATTTTTCAAGAGGAGGTTTCTGAAAATGTGGTCAAGGCAGCTGCAAAGTGCAGTCAAGGAGACAATTATATTGTTGAAAATGGAGAAAATATCTTCTTCAAATTTAATACATCCCAGCACCAGAAGAAGAAATAAATTTTAGTTATTACTCAGGTAAATGTACAGTTTCCAAAAGGCATATGATTTTTTAAAATTAAAATTTCTGAAAACTGAAGGGACAAAGTTGGGGGGTGGGAATCTTCTACAATTATTTGTTTTAAAATTAAAATACTGTGTACCTTCAACGAAATGCAAGGTCTCTAATGTTAACAGCTTTGCTTTTTGCATAATTAAGACCCTCCTCCAAATTGTAGAAGCTTTCAGGAACCATATTACTCTCTGATGCTTCAGTATTCTCTGTCACATTTGAGTGATGTGACAAACTACTTTTCAAAGACAACTGCAACGATAAATCCTATCCCCCATGAACTTCTACAGCCTGACCTCCATGCCCTATTACCAGATATAGTCGAATCCTCTCTCACTGAACATGGGTGCGCTTGTGACTTGCTAGTCACAAATATAAAGTGATGGAAGTGACGCTGAGTGCTTTCTGTGTCTAGGTCATGAAAGGCAACATGGCTTCTGCATTGCACGCTGGGATGTCCAGCTTTGGAGCCCTGAGCTGCTGTTTGAGAAGTCTAATAACCCTGAGGTTGCCATACTGTGGGAAAGTCTAAGCCCCATGGAGAAACCATGGTACATATTCTGGTTGACAGTCCCAGATGAGGTCCCAGCCAACATGCGTGTGACATAATCACAGACATCAACTGTTACTTACGAATGGAGATATTTCCAGATGATTCCATTATCCATTTATTAAATCACTCCAGCCTTTAAGTCATCTCAGCTGAGGCCCCAGACATCCTACAGAAGAAGCAACTGTCTTTGTTGTGTACTGAGTTTCTGACCCAGCCAATGGTTGTTTTATGGCCCTAACATTTGGGGTGACTTGCTATGCAGCTGTAGTAATTGGAATAGATGGTTGTATGGTGCAAGCACTTGACTAAATGTCTGGAGTTCAGGAGAGAGATGTGGGCTGGAAATTTAGCCCTCAGAGTAAATTTAGCTGAAGCCTTAAGAAGGCGTGGGATGATCCAGAAGGGTGTGTAGAATTGAAAGAAGGTTAATAATGTAAACCCTGGGGCATATGAACACTGAAGAGACACAAAAAGGACAACAAGAAAGAGACCAAGAAAAAGGCATCTGAGGAAGGAGCAAATGGGGAGAGAGGGTATTAAGGGAGGCAAAGGATAAGAATGTTTTACGAAATACAAAGAGATCAACACTCTCAGATGCTGCAGAGAGAGCACTGGAAATGTGCCTGTGAGTTTAACAATAAACAAGTGCCCTAGTCCAGAGCAGCTTCAGGAAGAAGTGAGGATGAAGGACAGACCAAGGTGTGGTGAAGAGGGTATGCCTTGCATAGTAGGTGCTTAATAAATATTTGTTGATTAAATGAATCTGAGGTGGTGAAATAGAGGCAAGTTGGTTACAGATGGAAAAACAAGGAAATATCTGGCAGAAATAACCAGGGAGCCTTGGTGAGAGTTGGGTGGGGGTGGAGGAGAGGATATTTTAGCATTTGCGGGTGAAGGTGCAGCATACTTCTGTTCCCACAGCTGTCCCTTGCTGCCCTGGCCCACACCCGCAGCTGGCACGGGGCTTCTGCAGGGCCCACTGCACACGCCCCACAGTGGCTTAGCTGCTCTAAAGTTCCAGCCTTGGGATTTTTTTCACCACATCATAGCACTGCCTGGATGACAGCGACACGGGTGAGTTGCCAACACTTCCCAGAACATGCAAGTGTTTTGTTTAATAAGAGGGCAGGGATTGGGGGAAGCAGACTATAAAACATGGTCACAAACTGTGGACTAATATACAAGTGCCATGGAAAGAGTTAAAAACAACATCTCCTATTCTGAGAGCACCTTCCTTCTTCCAAAAGCCTGTAACACACTATAACTCAAAATTTGTTTCCTAAATTTACCCAATCCAGCACAAACATGCCACTTCCTTTGTGAGTATACTAGAGGACCAGGAGGAGGGTGGCAGGATACTTTCAGACAATTTAATGTTCAGATATTTTACTTAAAACTAAATTTAGAGTCAAACATATTGCTGTTTTTTAAAAATAATAGGTTAGCTTTTGAAATTTTTTATAGTTTCTGTTTTATATTATCAATTTAAGCTGTTTTTGAGGTAAGTTTGCCTGCAACAGAGTCTTGACAGATGACTTAGGGTTGAATTATGCCAAAAACTTGCTATTTAGTAAGTGGGGCGAGTTCTTGTCTGAATATATGTTATAATGCAGTATTAAAGGAACGATATCTTAATTCAGCTGCCATTCGGGCTCACTGATTCTCTGTTGGACTGATGTCTGTCCTGGGCTGGAGAAATTCTAAATCAATGGAAAATTATGATTGCTTGAAGCAAGATAGGAAAAATGAGTGAATTATGGATCTTTTTCAAATCACATGCCTAAGAAGCTAACTTAGACTAACCAGGACAGCAAAAATTCTTTTAAGATGATCATTAAACACTCCTGCCTTACATTTGCTTGCCAAATATCACAAAGGGATAGACTCCTCCAGGCTTTTTATATTCTAAAGCAGCTTCATATGAGAAGCAGAATCTTTATTAATATCATAGAATTAACTTGTTTTAAAGAAAAATCAGCCTTTGAGTCTTTTCCATGCCCTGGGACCTTATTTCCAGATGAAAGCCTAAAACCAGTGTCCTCTTATTATGAGGCTTATTACGATTGAGGCTAAGTAAAGAAAATGCCAAGAGCATGCTGTTTCTCTTGCCAAATCATCACGAGACAACAATGTTTCCAAATTTTCGCCCCCCATCTCCATGAATTGGTATTAACGAAAAGAACATAAAGATGCTTCAGAACAGTTTTTCATCCTTAATGGGTGTTAGTATTCAAAAACCATGTTTCTTCCCAGATCACCCACGGGTTTAGTCAAGAGGAATGTTAAAGTCAAGTCTAGGAGTCATCAGAGTAGCCTCATCCACAGGCATTTTGGATCCAAGAACGGTCTCTGTACAATGGACTCACAGTGAGATAGATTCCAGTCTGCGTCTGTAGCAATAAGCTTTCAGGGCACCTCTGGTGAAGACCTCTTTCTGTTCACAAGCCCTAGGACAGTTACATGCGTGTGTCAGTTTGATTGGACTATGAGGTGCTTAGACGCTTGGTGAAGCATCATTTGGGGATGTGTCTGTAAGAGTGTTTGTGGATGAGATTAGCATTTGAATCAGCAGGCTGAGTAAAGTAGATTGCCCTCCTCAGTGTGGATGGGCCTCATCGAATTTATTGAAGACCCCGGTGGAACAAAAGGCTGAGCAAGACAGGATTCACTCTCTCTGCCTGAAGGTCAAGCTGGGACACTGTTCCTCTTCTGCCTTTGGACTCAGACTGGGACTTGAACCATCAGCTCTTGTGGTTCTCAGGCCTTTGGACTGCAGGTCTTAGAAATTCTGCATCTCTGTAATCATGTTAGCCAATTCCTTTGGATGAATGAATGAATAAAATAAGTTAGTAAATATGTATCTCCTATTGGTTTTGTTTCTCTGATACAGGCCTTTTGTCATGCTTTTCTCACTCCGTGTTCAGGCTACAACAAAAGATGGGGATCATGGCAAAGTCAGTGTGACCCCACGTCTCACACACAGCACTGAGTGGGGACTTCACTCTTGTCACTCAGATGGTTAGAATGGGGGCAGCTGTCATGTGGCAGCATGATTATTTTCACTCCCCACTCTAATCTTCCTTGGGTGTTTGATTTGAAAGATCACTTAGAGGGAGTAACTTGTTTAAAGAAAATAAAAATAGAGAAGATGACCAACAAGTTGTTCTTCAGAGCATCATTTAGTTGACCATCTGGGTTTGATTGTGTAGTTTGCCAATTATTTAGTCTCTTTAATACTAATATGTCCAGCTGCTCACCTGCTTGTAGGTTATTTTAGTGCTAATTAGCAACTCAACATGAAGAGGGTCATGGGACATGGAAAGGAATGAAGCTACTGTTTTCTTTCTATCTGGTTTTGGGGAAGTAAGCCTGAGGTTTAGAAATTACACTTGGAGTTTTGGTGACTTTTACTGAGGGGAAAAGAATGGAACATGTTACATCTCAAAAGATCAGTTCCAATTTCTGTGCTCTCACAACTTAGGAGGTATGCATGTCAGCAAATTTGTTAAAATGGCAACTAGTAATTTTACATATCCAAGAAGAGCTTGGGAAGGATACATTTTAAACATAGGACTCAGGCATTTAAATGTTTACTTAAAATTTATTTGGGCATATGAAATATTTCCACAAGAAAATTTAAATGAACTTAATAATAATGATTCGACTAACACAGAATGAAGTAGAAGTAGACAAAGACACACATTTACTGTATGATCTTGGACACATCTGTTCACCGCTCTGGGCTGCAATTGTCCTGAAGTTACATGAATAAAATGAGAAAATGCCTGTTTTTCAAACTATGTCATGGTGCCCTACAATCTGCAGAGATGAGGATAATCTGAGTGAGGATGGGGGGGCTCCTAGTCCCTGCTTCAACTAGAGAGGTTCCATTTTAATTTAGCTGTATACACATGGAGCTTTCATGAAATATTTCATTTGAAGAGACATTCTCAGAGAGATTGAAAATGGTGGCAGAGTAAGGTGGGAGTCACTTACTTTCACCTTCTCCCAGGACCAAGCTGGAATTATAGCTAAAATATAGAATAATTAACCTAAATAGCCAACATAAGACTACCTGAACAGAAGTCTTGTAACTGAGGATTTACAGAAGAAGCCACGCCGAGACTGCTAAGGAAGGCAGAGAATTTAAAAGGGCTGGCCCCACATCCACGGGAGGGAGCTGAGATTCCAGAGGAATATCTCAGCTGCGCAGGTCTCCCATGAGGACCGTGAAGTCTCAGCCTTATGCCAGGCTCCCCAGCCCGCAGCATGAGAGCTGGGAAGAGGAGCCCATATAACATCTGGCTATGCAGATCAGCGGGGATTCCGTCTGTCAGGGAGAAATAGGAGTCTACTAGAAAACCAGGTGCCTTCTTAAAGGGCCAGTAAACAAAATCTTATTTGCAGCCACTCACCCTGTGCTTGGAGTGGACTAGATTCATGCAAGGAGAGACTGGGTTGTGTGACTCCTGGGAGAGAGCTGAAGGGACAGCTGCCACGGTCCCTGTGCTGATGCCCTCTCCCACAGTACCCTCGGATGCCATCTTTCCTCAGTTGAGCACTCTCCTCCGTACAGCATCAGCCTGGAGGAATGCAATAGCCCAGCTTGCTGATTTCATGTCACCTGTCCTGCCAGCTCGTGCAGATGAGCCAGCTGCCCAGGTTCACAGTATAGAGGTCCAGACAGGCTTAGGGGGTGTCAGAGGCTGAGTTGTGTGGCCCTGGGTGGGTGCCAATCCCTCTCTCTCCCTCTAGTCTGCCTAGCTCCACCAACTCACAAGAGATTCACTACCTCTACCCTCCTAAGTGCCAGTTGCATCACGCTTTGGAGCCCAGGCTCTTGAGGAGTTCCAGGCAAAATATGAGAGAGACAGTTATGTGGCTATAGTGTGGGGACCATTTTTCCTTCACATGCACACCTGATCTCCACCATCGTTCCCATGTTAGCCCTCACTTCACATGGCCAAATCTTAGTCTGTTTGATCCTGGTGAACTCTGACGGCCTCACACTGACAGCACCCTGAGACCCCTACCCCACTGCAAAGGTCTGTGGGCACCCAGGGGGTATACCCTGGGACTGTTGCTGAGTGGCCTTACACCCTGCACTGTCATCGAGTTTAAATCTGTATCAGTCTGCTGAGCACCACTCGGCCCTACCTGGTGACTCACTGAGAACCTACCTCATGCAACTTGAATACCACCAGAGGCTCTCTCAGTGACTGAGATTAATGGGAAGTCAGAAGCAGATCTAGGAGTGTTTTGGACCTTTTGCTGACCTGCCCGCAGGATCAATGCTGATGGATGCCAGTGTTGATAAACAGCTTGGCCCTTCTCATTCATACCAGAGCCCAGCAGAGGCAGCCAAACACCAAGGATCACTTTGTAGCTCAAAACAGGTAGGCCAGAGCCAGTCACAGGCAACATATGACATTGACCGGCACCAGAGTCTGCCCTAAGAGGCCCTGGAACCAACACATGCAGTGATGGACTTCAGGTAATATCAGAGCAGGACCCAATTAGCTCTACAAGCAGAACATCCAAAAAGAGATCTCAGTAGGCACCAGACTCTGCTGAGGCAAATTCTTCTTCGTGGGATTAGCACTTGCACAGCAGTATATACACTGTGGTGGGGGTCGATCATCACAGTCAGCCAGCCTGAGGGTTGACCTCATGTACAGGTAGGCCAACAGTAATCATGACTCAACTGCAATAGGAGTGCTCACATAACTTACCCAAAACAAGAGACAAAGAAGGACAGTACATAACGATAAAGGGATCAATCCAACAAGAGGATAAAACTCTTACACATTTATATACACAACATAGGAGGAACAAAATACAAATACAATTTCGATAGATTTTAACACTCTGTTGGCATCAATAGATAGATCTTCCAAAAAAACAACAATGAAACAGTGGCTATAAATGACACACTGGAGCAAATGAATTTAATTGACATTTTTAAAACATTTACCCTGAAGCAGCAGAATATATATTCTTCTCAAGGGCACACAGAATATTTTCTAAGATAGACCACATGTTAGGACACAAAACAAGTCTCAATAAATTTAAGAAGACTGAAATTATATCAAGCATCTTCTCTGACCATAATAGTATGAAACTAGAAATCAATCACAAGAAATAAACTCAAAATCACAAAAGCACATGGAGGTTAATTAACATGTTACCAAACGATGAATAGGTCAACAATGAGATCAAGGAATAAAACAAAAGATACCTTGAAACAATTGAAAATGAGAACACACCAACCCCAAATCTATGGAACACTGCAAAAGCAGTTTTAAGAGGGAATTCATGGCACTATTGGACTACCTTTAGAAATAAGAAAATCTGAAATAAACAGTTTAACCTCACATTTAAAAGAACTAGAAAAAATAAGGAAAAAACAAAGCCAAAAGTGAGTAGAAGAAAGGAAATAATAAAAATTAGAGCAGAAATAAATGAAATAGATTATAAGAAAACAATACAAAAGATCAATGAAACCAATAGCTGGTTCTTTGGAAAGATAAAGAAGATCGATAACCTTTAACTACATTCATCAAGAAAAAAAGAGAGGACTCAAATAAATAAAATCAGAAATGAAAAAGGAGAAGTAACAACTGACAGCACGGAAATACAAAGGACTATAAGAAAATATTATGAACAACTATATGCCAACAGATTGGGCAATCTCAAAGAAATGGATAAGTTCCTGGAAACATACAATCTCTCAATATTGAATCAGGAAGAAACAGAAAATCTGAACAGACTAATTACAACAAGTGAAATTGAAATATTAATCAAAAAACGTTCACCAAACAAAAGTTGTGTACTGGGTAGCTTCATAGGTGAGTTTGGTGAACATTCAAAGAAGAACACCTATCCTTCTCAAACTATTTCAAAATATTTAAGAGGAGGAGAGACACCCAAGCTCATTTTATGAGGCCAGCATTATCCCAATTCCAAAACCAGATAAAGATACTCCAGAGAAAGAAAATTATAGGCCAATGTTCTTGATGAGCATAATGCAAAAATCCTCAACAAAATATTAACCAGTTGAATCCAGCAATACATTAAAAAAATCATACACTATGATCAAGGGAGATTTATTCCTGGGATACAAGACTGGTACAATATCTACACATCAATAAATGGATGTATCACATAAACAAAATGAAGGGTAAAAATCATATGATCATATGAATAAATGCAGAAAAAGCAATTGACAAAATGCAGCACCCACTTATGATAAAAACTCTTAGCAAAGTTAGAACAGAGGGAACATACCTCCACATAATAAAGGCCATATATGACAAACCCACAGCTAACATATATTCAGTGGGGAGTACTTAAAAGCATTTCCCTTAAGATCAGGAACAAACAGGTATGTACACTTTTACCACTCTTATTCAACATACTACTGGAAGTCTTAGTCACAGCAATCAGATGTGAAGAAGAAATCAAAAAATCCAAATTGGAAAGGAAGAAGTAAAACTGTCATTATTTGCAGATGACATGATGCTGTATATAGAAAACCCTAAAGATTCCACCAAAAACTGTAAGAACTGACAAATAAATTCAACAAAATAGCAAGATACAAATAATTATCCAGAAATTGGTTATAGATAATGAACTAGTAGGAAGGGAAACTAAGAAAACAATCCCATTTACAATCGCATCAGAAAAAAAGTACCTAGGAATAAATTTCAACATGGATGTAAAAGACCTGTACTTGAAAAATTATGACACTAAAATAGAAATTGAAGAAGGCACAAATAAATGGAAACATATACCATGCGATACATTGTTAAAATATTCATAGCACCAAAAGGAATTGTCACAATTCTTGTCAAAATACCAAAGGTGTATTTCACAGAACTAGAACAAATATTTCAAAAATTTATATGGAACCACAAGACCCTGAGTAGATACTGGCATAAAACAGATGTATATATATCTGAATATATATATCAGGTTAGCTTCAGGCCAAGATGGAGGCATAGATAGGTATGGTTCGCTTCCTTGCACAACCAAAAGAATGATAGCAACCAATTTAAAAACAAAATCAACCAGAACTGCCAGAAAATCAAATGGTATGGAAATCCGACAACCAAGGAGTTAAAGAAGAAACATTCATCCAGACTGGTAGGAGGGGCAGAGACAGGCAGCAGGGGCAGAGAGGATGCATAGCAAGGCTGCTGGACCAGGAGGTGCCACATTTGCATGTGGATAAAGTGGGAGGAACAACTGGAGAGCAAGACAGAACATGCAACCCAGGGTTCCAGAGCTGTGAAAATAAAGCATCAAAACCTTTGCTATAAAAACTTGTGGGGGTTGCAGTGGTGGGAAAATCAGCCAGTCTCACAGGAGAGTCCATTGGAGGTGCCCCGAGGGTCCTAGAACATACACAAGCCCACCTCCCTGAGAATCAGCACCAGGGAAGCCTCTGGAAGGGCACAATTCACTTGTAGGAAGCAGGGGAAATGACTGAAAGTGGGACAAGAGCTGGGCAAGCAGCATTGTTCCCTCTCTAACCCTCCCTCACATACAGCACCACAACGCTGCAAAGTGGGTTGCCCTGCCCTCATGAATACCTAAGGCTCCATCCCTTACAATGTAATAGGTACACTGAGACAAAGAAATGTAGCCAAAATGAAAGAACAGATCAAAACTCCAGAAAAAGAACTAAGCAACAAGGAGATAGCCAACCTATCAGATGCAGAGTTCAAAACACTAGCAATCAGGATGCTCACGGAAAAATGATTGAGCATGGCTGCAAAATAAAGGAAGAAGCGAAGGCTATACAAAGTGAAATAAAGAAAAATATACAGGGAACCAAAAGTGAAGGAAAGGAAACCAGGACTCAAATCAATGATTTAGAGGAGAAGGAAAAAGTAAACATTCAACTAGAACAGAATGAAGAAACAAGAGTTCAAAAAAATGAGAAGAGGCTTTGCAGCCTCTAGGGCAACTTTAAACATTCCAACATCTGAATCACAGGGGTGCCAGAAGGAGAAGAGGAAGAGGAAGAAATTGAAAACTTATTTGAAAAAATAATGAAGGAGAACTTCCCCAATCTGGCAAAGGAAACAGACATACAAGTCCAGGATGCTTAGAGAGTCCCAAACAAGCTGGACCCAAAGAGGAACACACCAAGATACATCATATTTAAATTACCCAAGATTAAATATAAGGAGAGAATCTTAAGAGCAGCAAGAGAGAAGGAGAGAGTTACCTGCAAAGGAGTTCCTATAAGACTATTAGCTTATTTCTAAAAAGAAACCTTACAGGCAATAAGGGACTGAAAAGAAGTATTCAAAGTGATTAAAAGCAAGGACTTGCATCCAAGATTACCCTATCCAGCAAAGCTATCATTTAGAATGGAAGGGCAGATAAAGTGCTTCCCAGACCAGGTAAAGCTAAAGGAGTTCATCATCACCAAGCCCTTATTATGTGAAATGTTAAAGGGACTTATCTAAGAAAAAGAATATCAGAATGATGAACATTAAAATGACAACAAACTCACAACTATCAAAAACTGAATCTAAAAATCAAAAACAAACTAAGCAAACAATTAGAAGAGGAACAGGATCACAGAAATGATCACATGGAGGGTTATCAGTGGGAAGGGGGAGAGGAGAAGAATGGGGGAAAGGTACAGGGAATAAGAAGCATAAATGATAGATACAAAATAGACAGGAGGAGGTTAAGAACAGTATAGGAAATGGAGAAGCCAAAGAACTTATATGTATGACCCATGGACATAAACTAAGGCAGGGAAGATGCTGCAGGGAAATGGGTACAGAGTCAGGGGGATAAAGGGGAAAAATGGGACAATTGTAGTAACATAATCAATACAATACACTTAAAAAAAACAGATGCATAGATCAATGGAACAGAATAGAGAGCCCAGAAATAAACCCACACCTATATGGTCAATTAATATATGTCAAAAGAGGTAAGAATACACTGTGGGGTAAATACATTCTATTCAATACATGCTGTTGGGAACATTGGACAGATACATGCAAAAAATGAAGTTAGACCACCTTCTTGCACCATGTACAAGAATAAACTCAATTTTAATTAAAAACTTAAATGTAAAGCTCAAAACCATAAGACTTTTTGAAGAAAACATAGGCAGTAAAATCTAGCCCATTTTTCCTAGCAATATTTTTGATATATTTTTTCGAGCAAGAAAAAAATAGATAAATGGGACTATATAAAAATAAAAAGTTTCTGCACAGCTACAGAAACCATCAACAAAATGAACAGAAATCCTGCTGAAAGAGAAAAGATATTTGCCAATGATACTTCTGATAAAGGGTTAACATCCAAAATTTAAAAAGAACTCATATATCTCAACACCAAAAAACAAAAACAATCCAATTATAAAATAGGCAAAGGACCTGAATAGGCACTTTTCCAAAGAGGACACACGATGGCTAACAGACATATGAAAAGATGCTCAATATCATTAATCAACAGAGAAACACAAACTAAAACTATAATGAGATTTCACCTCACAACTGTCAGAATGGCTCTCATCAATAAATCAACAAACAACAAGTGCTGATGAGGATGAGGAGAAAAGGGAACCCTCATGCATTGTTTGTGGGAATGCAGACTGGTGTAACCATTATAGGAAATACTATGGAGGTTCCCGGAAAAATTAAAGATGGAACTACCTTATGACCCAACAATTACTCTTCTGGGTATATATTCAAAGAATCCCAAAACACTAATGTAAAATAATATTTATACACTCCTACATTCTCTGTGTTCATTGCAGCATTACTTATAATAGCCAAGACATGGAAGCAACCCAAGTGCCTCTCAATAGTTGACTGGATAAAAAACAGTGGTACATATATACAAAGCAATATTACTCAGCCATAAAAAAAGTGAAATCTTATCATTTGAGACAGCATGGATGGAGTTAGAGGATATAGTGCTAAGTGATATAAGGCAGACAGAGGAAGACAAACACCATATGATTTCACTTATATGTGGAATCTAAAGAACAAAATACATGAATAAACAAAATAGAAACAGACTCATAGATATATCGAAGAGAGTGATGGTTGCCAGAAGTGTGGAGATGGGGCTTGGAGGACTGGGTGAAAAAGGTAAAGGTATTGAGAAATATAGATTGGTAATTCCAAAATAGTCACAGGGATGTGAAATACAGCATAGGAAGTATAGTCAGTAATATTTTAATAACTATGTTTGCAGCTCTGTACTGGAAGCATCAGGAGAAAAACTTTGTGATTGTCTAACTATAGTCTACTCCTGAAACTAATACAAAATAATGTTGAATGTAAACTGTAATTGAAAAATAAAATCTAAACAAACTGTATATTAAACTATTTCAATATTTCAAATAAAAATTGAATAATAAAATAATTTCATGGCTAAAAACCCTATGAATCTTTGATGATCTCTTAGATTCTGCCCAGTGATAATATGTTGTGTAATTTTTTTTTCAGTGTTCCTCACCAAGAGGGTAATCCCTGGTTTCTTCATGGAAGGAGAGAGGAGGAGACACACATAGGTATTTAAAGTAGCTATATTTTCATTTGTGCACTCATTCACCACCTTTTTTCACTTACCTGCTCTACTCCCAACTTTATTCCCTCTCTAGAAATTACCATCTCAGCTTTAATAGTTTCTGTAAGAAACAACTGGTTAAATTTATCATAATTTTTCTTCATGGTTTTTTTCTCCCATTTTCTTCATTAAATACATGATTTTATTTTGCAGCATTCTGAATTCCCAGTTAATATTATTCCATTTAGAAAAGACACACCAGTATCCCCACATAAAAGATTAATGTTTTGATTTTTTTCTCAGCATTCACCATGGTTATTAGCAAAAATGGGAGAAAATTCACTGAAACTTCATGTGAAAACTAAAATCATATTTTGTACACAATGTCTCATTAGGGCTAGCTCAGCATCCTCATAAGCCTTCTGTTCTCTAGGCGGAGTTAAAGTGATAGATCTTACTAAAGGGTAGAAGCCTAAATCTTTTCTTGTCTAATTTTTTTTTTTTGGCCATAAAAATGCCTAATGATGTTTTAACAAATACAGATTCTTTTATCCTCGGTGTTTCAACCAATCTTAATTCTACTGGAGTTTGTTTCTTTTCATGGGTTTTCAAAAAGTGCCTTGAGGTATCTACTGACAAATGACACTACTACCTAAAGAGTAAGAGTTAGCATTTTTGTTATTCTTGTTGTTGATTTTTAAAGCATCTCAGGAGAAACTCATAAGGAAAATCTCATAAGAAACTCTGGTCTTTTAAATGATTTTCACTTTTATTGCCAAGATTTAATGATGCCATCCTCACTAACCACAACACAAAATAGGAAAGATCTTTTCCACAACAGTGGAGTCACCTATCTGCATTCAGTAAAGTTTTCAGAACTCTGTGCCAAATCCATATTTAAAAATTACATAGCAAGTACATAGTCAAGCATGGCTATTGATAAACTCATTCATCTTTCAAATCTCACGACCATGTCCATTGGGACTGAAGAAGTGGAAAGCAGTTTTATTTATAAAGTCCACTCCTTAGCAAAATCAATCTAAGGCAGTGATTTTCAAAGTTTTTCATCTCATGGCACACATAAACTAATTACTAAAATTCTGTAACACACCAAAAATATTTTTTGCTGATCAGGCAAAAATAGGTATAATTTTGATTGATTTACCAAAAAAATAATAGTAATTACCTACCCTTTTGCTCCAAAGTGACTTTTTAAAAAATCAGGTGCCTATACTTGTATATAAGGAACTTTTTGGTACCAAGAATTAACCAATCAGACACAACTTTACTATGCAATGTGACCAATAAGCTGCAACTCTGTTATATGACCTGTATATTTATGGTTCAAGACAGGACATTCACAATGGACGGCTATTGTTGTGTTGGCTGTTGTCATTTTTTATTTGACAATCTAAGGGAAAAGAAATAAGTGCTCCTGACTAAATAGTCAGGATTGTATGTTTTAAAAATTCTTGTGGCACACTGGCTGAAAATAGATGATCTAAGAGAAAGTATTTCCACTGTGTATCTACTTGTACATCCATCTATTATCTATCTATCTATCTATCTATCTATCTATCTATCAACATATATCTGTTATCTTCTCCCTTTGCTATAAGCTCCAGAAGCAAAAGGACTGTGTTTACTCATCTCCGTGTGTCCCACAGCACTTAACTAGGGAATCAGATAATTTTTGAATAATTGAATTATGTAGTATCATTTTCCACATGTCTAAAGACTGAAGTCCAAGGTACAGAGAGATAGCTAGAAGACTTCTCAACCCAATTATCATCGTGTCTATCAGATAAATTGAAACAGATATATCTCCAAGATATTACAGCAATAACAACAAACTCCCATTTATATGGGTGCTACAGATTTTTAAGAAGCATAGCAACAAACTTTTTCATTTGATCTTCTTCGTGTGGTGTGAGCATCATCCAGCTTACTTTAAAGCTGAGGAAGCTGTGGCTCAGAAAGATTAGGCAGCTGGTCTTGGAATACACAGCTTCTGAGTACTCAAGTCAGGTTAGATACAGACTCCATGCTCTTGTCAACATGATGCACTAAATGAGCTAAGGGAAAAACAAATTTGTTTCTTGTATCATCCCAAGTATTATGTATTGGCTGTGTCTGTGTGTGTGTGTCTATGATGAATTACTGCCAAAGGGAAGCAAACACTGAGTTATTTATATGTTCTATACCAAACAACCATGGTTATCTCAAAAATAGATAACTGAAAACAAAAATGGACTATAATCTATTTCTGTTTTCCACCTAACCTACATGAATGGATACACCAATAAATTCCTTTGTGATTACATCTTTACGAGTAACATATTGGTTAATGACCATGTACAGTATTTCAAGCCTGCGAAGTTTTTCTAAAGTCACCAAACTATTCTGTAAGTATATACATTTCTGTGGAACCTGTGGCTGTGCAATAATTCTTCACTCATGAGTATCTCTCCGACGACACTGTAGGACTTGCCACATTGCAGCCTTTCTATCCTCTACCCCATTTTCCTCTGTTGCCAGTTCCCTAGCACTTGCAGCAACTAAAACCAGGTTGAGACAGGTTTGCACTTGAGGAGCATCTGGTGAGCCTGGCTTCCTGGAATCTGGGCCACAGAGCTGTATAAAAGTTACAAATTCCAAGTTTCTACTGGGACAAAATAAACAACCTCTGAAGAGGGATTTGTTCTCTTAGCCTTTGAGAAATAAGTTGGTACCAAAAGAATTATATCAGTGGATATTAAAAAAGAGAAAACAACAAACAAATAAATAAAACTTAATCCAAGAAGGGAAGCTAATTCTAGCCACCCTGCCACCCCTCATAGTAGTGGAACCAGACAGCTCTCAGTAGTTTTGACTGTGATATATGATATCTATTACTATGACTAGGTTTCTCATTGAATTTACTGCTTTTTTAATGATGTCCCTTACATTTTGACACCAGTAGACTAAGTTAAATGACTAGCTGACTAAATTTTTAACTGAGCCTGAACTTGATTTTAAAAAGTCTAGGGAGGAAAGGCAAAGGGAGAATGGATCTGGTGAAGATTTTCCTGGAGTGTCCTGGCTTGTTTCAGTTCAGGCAAAAGGACAGAGCCTTTCTTCAGGCACTTCTTCCATAAAACAACACTCTCCTTCCTCCCTCCATATGATCTACACTCTCTGCTCTAGAGAGTAAATCTCTTTAAAGACGTCCCCTGACTGAACTGCCCCGCTGCACTACTGCCCCCAAGATACAAGTCAAACTCCTTCACAGAGTATTTCAGGCTCCTTACTACTGGGGCTCAACTTACCTTCTAGTTTTATTCTTTTCTTCCTACATTCATATTCCAAAGAGAACAGTTCTCCACAAGTGCATCCCCCTACGCACACATACCATGTATCTGTGTGCTTTTGAAATATAGTTCATTCTGTCTGAAAACACCATCTTTTTGTCTCTATTTCTAGATTCTACCTTTTTTCAAGATCCAGCTAGAGTGCTTCTCAATGAATGAAGTCTTCCCTGATTCTCTGGCTCACCCTAACCCACATACCCACCTATAAGCTGGAAGGTCTCTCCTTCCCCTGGAATCTGTTATATATGTACATGTTTTACCTTTTGGGGCTGGTTCTCTGTTTGTACCACTCAGCCTCCACCCAGATGCATCCTCTGCCTTTCTATACCCTGTTCCATCCTCATGGATGCTGATCCTTAAACATTCTGTCAGTTACTTCCCTTATCTGTCAGTTTCCATTTGATTTCAGCCCATGGGAGGCACCAACAAACAGATGAGCCTCGGAGATGATGGCCCTTCTCTCTCCCTCCCTGTTTTCGCGCTGCACCTCTGCGGGAGCTGCCTCCTCCTAGATCACAGCTTCTGCCAAATGGCCCTTCTTCTCCTCAGCCCTCATCAGGTTCCAGTTACACCGTTTTCTCCCCTTGCTCCTTTAGCCACAGAGCCGGTAATGGCTTACCGTTGCTGCTACTGTCTGGGTGCCTCAGTAGCCCTTGTTTATTCCTGTAACATACTCACACCTACATATCTAGTCCTTTCTTTAAAGTCTTTTCATATGTGCCATGCAGGGTGGGTTGTTTTTCTACTGGGACACTGACTGACAACCTTAGGTACCAGATATTCACCTTGAAGGCATTGTTTGCCTGGCACAGGGAAGGGCTGGGAGTGAGGCATTTTTCAGTTGAAGCCCAGTTCTGTCCCTCACTTGCTGTGGCACATTAGACACTTGCCCTTTGCTCCAGCTTCATGATATGGGAAAGGTTTGCTGTGAGCATCAGATGAGATCGTGCATGGGAAAGCACTTGGTATGTCTTTGTTTAGGATTTACTGTTATTCTAAGGAATCTTTTAATCCTCTCCTGTATAGTAAATGCTTAGTAAATAAACTCTTTCATATAGACTTGTTGGATGAATGAATGGATGACTGTCCTCCATTTTCTCAGTCAGCCATCCAGATTGTAGGAAGCGCAGGAACCATGTACGTAGTTATAGGAGACCAACACGCACAACTGTGTGCAACACATACAGTCAGCAGAGGCTGAACTGTGGGACTTTCTAAGGAGATCTATTTAATTCAAATATTCTACAGTAATACTGATTTTTAACCTATTTGTTCTAATGATTACCAAGAAGCATTGCAGAATTATACTTTGAATTCAAAATAAATAGGGGAGGAAATGATAGGAGGGAAGGGGTGTCTGAATGTTGACTTGGGACTTGGGATGAACTAACATGGCTGTGGAGAAGATCTAGCCTTCACCCAAACCTTGAAAACAGCTGGATTCACTGTGGGTATCCTATTGCTTCCCACAGTCGCCTCTCAGCTACTTTATCCCAGTTTGGAATCATCAACATTTCTAGCTGCTTTTATATGAAGAAATTACATGCACCTTTCTCCATGGGTATGTGGAGCAAACTTTGGAAAGTTGATGCCAGACCTGCATTGTGTTTTAAATGGGCATTTGAGAACCACTGCGAATATGTGAGGATATCAATTGTCTGTAGAAATTTTTTTATCAGAATGTAGGGTGTAGTGGATTGAATGTTAGCCCCCAAAGTAATACAAAGTAATATGTTCATGCCTTAATACCCAGACATTATGCATGTTACCTTATTTCGAAAAGTGATATTTGCACATATAACTATGTTCAGGATCTTGAGATGAGTTTATCTGGATTACCTGTGTGAGTCCTAAATCCAATGACATTGCCCTTTTCGAAGACAGAAGGTGAGAACAAACACACGAAGAGCAAGAGGCACGTAGTGAAAGGCTGGAGGTCAAAGAATGCTACCAGCCACCAAAAGCGGGGAGAGGCAGGAAGGATTCTCTCCAGAGCCGTCAGAGGGTGTGAGGCCCTGCTGCTGACCTTGGATTTTGGACCTGTGGTCTCCACAACCGTGAGACAGTATTTCTGTTATTTTGAGCCACCAAGCCTGAGGCACCTGCAGAAAACTAATAAACAGGGTAAACCATACTCATATTTGCAAAAACTCCAGAGGAAAATCCACTGAAGGTCAGCATCCTAAGTGGGGCCTGGTGTAGTAGAACAATTTAGACCCTGAAAAGTGGCAATGTGACTTCCCCAAGAGCTCTAGGAACTCAAGGGGCACTGACTGCCTCAAACATGAAAGTGGTATCAACCCAATTCTCTCGGAGCAGAATATTAAAGTAATGTAAAGCACGCAGGGAACAGAGAGCAAACCCAACCACACTGCCAGAGGTGTTTAGAGAGATTACGGTTCTGTTATTTGGTAAAGGTAGCTTTACAAGCCACCTCTTTGAATACATTTAGTTACAAAATAAATAGATTTCTGTTCTAAATGGCCCTGCTAAAAGAGCTGAAATGCTGAGGAATGCCTGAGGTAAAGGGCCAAAATAAAGCAGCCCTTAAGGCATCTGTAGAAGAAAGCCTCAGGAAACTCAGGGAAGCTCCGCTCAAGGACAGGAAGTGTTAAAATAGTGCCTAGCGGGGGCTTGAGCCAGGTGGACTTGGCAATTTATCATTCATGTGAAAAAAAATCTCCAACAGATTTCATGTGAATGCCTTTATGAAGGTGCTTAGTGGTTTGGACTCACTGCAGTTTCTGTGCACTATTTCTTACTTCCAGTGGAAAGCTAGGAAGCTGTCCATCATTTACACCTCCTCACTCTCCCTCTCACAACCCAAAGATAATGCTCAAGAGAACTTATTCCATTTCCCCCTGCAATAATTTATCTTTAGAGAACCTCAAATATTTCTTTGATTGTATAGCAATGATCTCTGACATATCATCTGCATCGGTCCAAGCCTCTTCTATCAAGACTCCTTAATGTTAACTAATTGATGAAGAAAATCCTTTTCTCTCTTTCTTCCTTCCTTCCTCTTCAAAATTCCTAGCCTCCTGAATTCATAATCACATTATTTTTGTTGTATTCTTACTAATGAGCACACTGAACAAAAATGAACGACTTCTAAGGTATATTGGGAGTGAGGTCAGGACATCTGATTACCACTTGCAGGAGGCTGGCTGAGGTGAGATGCTAGAGACCAAGACTGGTTTTAAGTATGTGTAGTGGTCACTCAGAAGTGGATCCAAGTGAAAGCTACTGCGAAACTGCCTAAGAGAAGGATGGAAGGCTGACAGCCGGAAAAACCATTTTAGGCATTTGACCTGAAAGCTGAAAGCAGAGCAAGGACCCATGGACTAAGTGAGGGCCTGGGAAGGCTAGGGGCTGGAAGCGAGTCAGGCATGAAGCGTGTAGGGTTCATTTTTATCTGGCGCTAGGAATGTGGTAGTAATGGTAGGTCAGCTTAACTTAAATGGCCAAAGTCGGGGCACACAGCAGCTGATTTAGGCAGTATTCTATCCTTTCCATGTCCGAGCCTTGCCCAGTGAGAAATGAGGCCCGACCAGAGTACCTGTTATAGCAAAAATTGATTAAATAACATTAATCGACTTTTAAACATTAAACAATAAATAATGCCTCTTATGGACTCTAATATAATTAAATTCATTTTAATTCTTTGATATTTGATATCTGCATGACAAAATTCAGTTCAGGACAGAAGCTTTGTTTCCAAGTTCATCAGCCCTGCCTATAGCACATCTTTATGTTCCATGCCCGTCTTTGTGTCTATTGATGGTTATTATCGCAAAGTACCCTTTAAAAGTTCTTTTCATTTCACTTTGTATATTGATCCCCTTTGAATTCCTACATGTCTAAGTGATGGTCAGTGAATTGTAGCTGATTTTTAAAAAGAAGAAAATCTCAGACTCCTAGACAATATGCTTTACTATTGATGTTATTGGCTTTGCCATATATTCTGACCATAATTTTGCGAGTACCTTTGAAATGTGATCACCACTGACTTACCTGAAAAATAAAAAGATCAAGAGATGTGTCATCCGCCTAGTCTAATTCCCACAAGTTTTCCTGGAGACACTGGGCATGCCTACATCCAGATGGGGATGTATAATCTGAACTGCTGGTGAGGCCAGGAATTAATAGATCAAGCAGCAAAGAGGAAGCCGCTAAGAAAAATGATGCATGACATATAGTAGGCAGAAGGCCACAGCTGGAGTGCTATGATGCACTGTACTTTTACTGTTGGAAGCTATTGTGCAGATGGCAGCTAACAACGCAGAGCCAGAGTTGGATCCGATTTACCTCTGCACCCTGAATTGTGCCATAAACACAAACAAAAGACAAAAACAAAACCTCATTCTAGGGTGCAGGTGGGTGGGTAACATTTTGAGTCACAGAACTAGCTTAGCAAAAGAAATTTAATGAAAAAGAAACATTCTGGAGTTTAACTATACCTGGGAGTATTTCACAAAGAGCCGCTGATAGCAAAAAGCTCCCAGATGTTTCTCCAGGTTTTGTATTCCAGGGGCTCCAATGTCCTTCATCTGAGTTAGGTCCCAAGTCTCAGGAAATGTGCTTAATAAGCAGATCCATCACTTGGGAGGAGAGGGGCTCATAATACCTATTAAAATATTGGTAGAGATAGTGGCCCCTTTGTCTATAGTGTAGACCAAGCAGTATTCCAACATTCTTTAAAAAAAAAAAAGCAATAAGCTTCATCAAATGCCTACTATGCACCTGGCCCTGGGCTACACACTGAGGGTGTAATTATGATTAAGACATGGTCTCCGCCTTTAGGAGTTTGCAGTCTGAAACAGGAGATAAACAAAACAGGATAGTATAAGGAAATTTACCTACCTTCCGAGGAGGTACAGTATGGACAGTAAGAAAGTGGCCACCGGAGCTTATATTCTGGGGTTTTCATCCTGGCTCTGTCACTTCTCAAGTAAGGTGAATTACTCAAACTCTTTGAATCTCTGTTTCCTCATCTGCAAAGTGACTATAGTAATAATAGCACATAAGCTGGCGGAGACCAGCTTGAATGAGTTAATATATGTAAAGTACACAGAACATGGCCTGGCACATAGTGAGCATGTGTTAGTCTGATTAGACAAACGGGTGTTATGGAAAAACACAGGGGCAGTGGAGCATTTGTTATGTGGGAGTCACAGAGCTTCCTCCCAGAAACTGACATCTCAGTTGAGAGCCAACGGGAGTAGGGGTTGGTGGGTGGGTAGGTGGGGCATTTGGAACCTAGGAAAAGAGGGGGACAACATGTGCATAGACTGAAGCAGGAGTGATGTTGGCACACATTCCCTCAAATAATTTAATGTTCTCATGTTGTCTGATTCATTTGGCAAGAAAAACAAGTTCACAAGTTTGCTGCCTTCACCATAAGACATATTGCTTTTTCTCCAACACTTTTTCTGTGAAATCATTCCTTATAAATTTAGTCAGCCGCTTTCTTTGTTGTGTTTCCATATGCCTTAATGACACCAGTCACATGATCCTGTAATTAGTTTACTTGTCCGTCTCCCCAAAGAAGCTGTCAGGTCCAGCATGACTGGAACTGTTTGTTTTTGTTTGTTTATTTTTATATATATCCTCGTATTCCCAATATCTAGTATATGATCTGGTTTATAATAGGTGCTCAGGGAAAATGTATTGAACAAATAATATAGTTCTGTGACAGAAGAGGGACTTACTTTCAGATTCTACTTTTTCTGTTCTTACAATCCTTCACCAGAACCAGTCCTAGTTTATCCATTTCCAAATGTCGTAGTTCTATCTTTTTCATATAGGACATTTAGTCTCTCCATTATTCCAGGTGCAAAAGTGTGGGCATGATATTTCCCTCCTAAATTAAGTATTACCTGTTAGCAGTATGAAAAAAATAGTTAACAAAATATGTTTAATGTTAACAAGCCTCCAAACAATAGGAAGTTGGCATTCATGAGGAAACTCTCACTGTGTGGCAACAATGCAAAAATAAACTTCACCTTGAAGTCTCTTGCTAACTTTGACATCAGATTTGGAATCCTTCCCTCAGTATTCCTTAGGTCTTCTCAGTCAATTCCCATTCATGCATTTTCCAAATGCCTGTGAAAGAAGCTCATGGACAGCTCACTCATGGACATTCTTGTTGGTGTTTTTCTCCCCTCCTCCTTCTTGAAGTTGGGAGCTTCAACATGTGTAGCATTGTCAGCCAATAGGCACTTCTCTTTTCACTCAGAGCCACTCAGAGCCACTCAGCACCTTTGAACAGTCTTCTGAGGGACCATGTGAAGTCCAGGGACATCCCCAATGCATAATTGCAAAGTCCATTTCCATACCGTAAATACCAGATTTTGTGAAATGGGACTTATTGCACTGCAACCAGGATGGGGAAGGACCCTCTACAATCTTTGAATGGGAGGGTTGGAGTCAGGGAAGTTTGGCTGTCATTCCACATGTGCAGGAAGCCTCAGACCGGCCAAGGCCATGGTCCTGAAGGATGCTTTGAACTCCATGCAATATACAAGTATTATTGATTCATTTATTGAGTGTGCAGTCTGTCAGGCACTGAGGATATAGCACATGCAAGAGAGACAGGGTTTCTGTCTTCATGGGGTTTACATCATCATAGAGAGAGAGAGACAATAAACACATATGGAGATAAACAAGATAATTCCAGATAATTATGACTGCTCTGAGGTCCTAATTCAGGGAAATAATATAGAGAGTGATGAGACTAGGAAGGCACTGTAGCTGGGGTGGTTAGGGAAGGTCTCTCTGGAGGCAACTTTTCAGTTCAGGTAGAACATTAAGAAGGATCCAGCCATATGAAGACCCGGGCAGGAGAACACTCCAGGCAGAAGTTAGCGAGAAAACAGGGACCAGCTCTGTGGTTTCCTATTCTAGCAAGGCTCACCAGTCACACCAAAAAAATAAAAATAAAGAAATAAAAAAGGAAGGAGGGAAGGAAGGAAGGAAAGAGTGGGCCATTTCCAGATTCCCTAGGACCTCTGTGCAGTTCATATGGCAGCATGCACATTGCCTTGTAATGACTCTTCTTTTAACGGAGGGGTCAGAGAAATGGTCCGAGACAGGAATGACCACCTTGTTGTCTAACAGAAAAGAAAACTTTTGTTCTTTTGTGGCTGGAGAAGAGCAAACAAGAGGGAGAGCAGTTTCGTTTAATTGTTATTATAAGGACATAACAGTATAATAAAAACAGGTAACATTACTAAGGCTGATTCCTTTCAATGCATTATCTTATTTGTCACAACAGTTCTACAAAGTAAATACTACTACGTCCTTTTGTAAATGAAGGAAATGAAGCTTAACAGAGTTAAGTAAATGGCCCACACAGCTACCAAGTGGTGGACACTCTTAAGCATTATGCTGTGCTCTGCATATGCTGTACTGATTACGGGACCCAAAGCCACACTCCTTAACATCCAAAGTCTGGATGGACAAGTGAAAATCATGAGAGGTCTGGTTGTTTTCATTTTTCCTATGGCCCTTTCTGCAAGAGGACAAGTGAGCAAGCTCTGATAGTTCAAGGGTGTCTTTTGCTTGCCAGTGGAGGGGAGGCAGTCGTCTCCAGGGAGCTACAGTAACCAAGGTAAGTGTAGAGTTTAGGTACCAAACAATGGTAAGGCCATGAAGAAGTTATCGAAAGAGTCATAGGAACAGTGAGAGTTCTGACTTGTCATTTTCATTCCGAGCTTAATTTATAATTATATAAATTAACTCTTTTAGTTTTTACAGTTACTCTATGGCATGGGACGATTACTAAATCCATTTTGTGGACGAGGACTCAGAGGACCCAGGGGGATTATATACTTTGCCCAAGGTCTCACAGTCTGTTAGTCACTACATTAAATGACTTCTTAATGTCGCTTCCTCTTTGCTCTACCACCAAAATACTTGAAATTGTGCCCCTTTCAGAATAGCCCAAGTATGTGCCACACTACCAAAATCCTCACTTTAATATATTTGTTATTATAAATTGGCTGCTTCTGTTTAAAAAAACATTTATACTACAAAAGTAATACATACTTCATCCAAAAATTTAAATAATTAAGATGTGTTAAAAAGCAAAACACCATGGTCTGATTTTTAAAGGACTATGATTTTACAGGTGATTGATTTGATCATTTTTGTTTTCTGTCTTCTTATTTATTCTCAGTGATTATCTGATAGCCTAATCCCTGTTAGCTGCTCCTTTCCACCTGCCCTCCATCACTATTTCCACTATTTTTCATTGGCTAGAATGCTTTCTGCAGACCACCCGACTTCCTGCTGATGCAGGGGCTAGACATGGACTCTTTCTTATCCTTACCTTCAAGGTTCCTGAAAAATGAAGACTACATGGGCGTTCTTATGCTGTATATTTTCTCACCACATAAAAAACAAACTGAGTGGCACGTATGATAAGACTTTATCCAAGGAGCATCAAACACATCTAAGCAGGAGCATTCACTCAAGATTTGATGAATTAGCTGGGAAGTTTTGATATTTGAGAACTGGAAGATATCTCATAGATAATCTAATCAAACTATTATTTTACAGATGAGAAAACAGAGACTCAAAGAAATGCAGAGGAAGAAAACATACTTTGGCATCAGACAGATAAAACTTTGAACTCTGGCTCTGCATGCAACTAGCTGGCTGTGCAACCTTGTCAATTACCAAAATGTAGAGGATTATTACACCTTAGTCCACTGCCTCAGCCATCACAGTTTCCAAACTAAACCACCATAATCCCTTACCTGGTTTCTGAATAGCCTCCTGACTTTTGCTCCTTATAATTTGCTCACTACCGAGCACCCAAAGGAGACTTTCATAAAACATAAATCAGATCATGTCACACTTAAAGTCCTTCAAAGACTTTTCATTGCTTTCAGAATAAAATCCTACCAAGCCTCACGTGAGCTCCCTCTGCCTCTCCTGGCTTCACATCTCTTCTTGGCTTCCTTCCAGGCATACGGACATTGCTTTTCTTCTGGGAACATGCAAAGCTTTCTCTGGCCTGGGGACTTTTGCATCAGCTGTTCCTGTGTCTGGGCTGCTGTCTGGTTCTTCTCTGGGTAGCCCCACCTAATTCTTCAGGTCTTAATTAACCCCTACCCATGGTCACTCTATATGGCAAGGCCCACATATTGGCTTTTACATATCACTTAACCCTTTAAACTTTTCTTCTCAGCACTTATCGCCTCCTGTAATTATCTTGCTTTTAAAAGAAAATGTGTGTAGTTGAAATTATCTGTGTCTCTTCTCAAAATACCAGATCCTGTGGACAGAACCCTTAGTTTACCAGAATAGCACCTGACACACAGGATCACTCCTTAAACGACAGATATTTTTATTTGTAACAATGAGAAGACACCTAATCATTTGATGTGAAATCATGGAAGGTAGTTATTTGTTCTCATGGGATCTCCTTTCGACTAGCAGTCAATTTTAGGCCTCTTAAAGAAATCTCCCTGGGACTGGCGGCCAGAATGGAGGTAAAGAGGAGCAATGCTGCATCGATGGGGGGCAAAAGATGGAAGAAAGTGGGCTGCAGGAAGCCCGGTGGGTGTAGGACAGTCAGCGTTAGCAGTGGTGAGTGCTTCTAGGGTCTGGAGTCTGGATTTTGCTTAAATCCCACCCCCAGAGTTAGAGATACAGAGAACACTCCAGGACAAGGAATGCTCTGTATTACTACCCGGGACTTTCAGTTACCAGGAATTTGGCTAGAAGGAGGCCCAAGCACCTGCTTCAGGCCATGTTAGACCCTGACAGTCTATCACAAAACCATCCACATGGTGTTTCAAGAAAGTAAGAATTCAAAGGAGATGTCCCAAAATATCATGTTCACAGGATCCAAGAGCTTTTGAATTCTGCTCTGCCCACTGCAGTCTCTAATCTCTAGTACTTTGATGGCTTAATTGTGGCCTTTGCCCAACTCGAACTCTTCCTGCTTAGAGCAGGTCTAAAAAGGTAGTAAAATCAGGGAAGGACTGTTAACAGCATTACCAGGGTCAGGAGGTAGGCAGTGGGGAGTTGCCCTGTTAGCAAGAGGGCACCCTATTCTATACCTTTAGGTTTTACACTGATACTCAATGGTTGGACACTTCTCTCTGCCCTACCCTCCCTGTTTTATTGATATGTAATTGACATATAACAATTTATAAGTTTAAGGCATAGAATATAATGATTGAGTATATATATACAACGAGATCTATCCAGGAAGCATCCAGCCATACAATATGAAAAATAGAGACATTTTTAGAGAAGATACCAGATAAAAGAAACATTATACAGAGGACAATGACACCTCAGTTCCTTCAAAGTAGGCACTTTGTGACCTCACACAGCTCTCCCAGTCACCATCAGCTGCCCCGTTGTATTTTCCTGAATCTCATGGATAGTCTCAAATCTTTTTCCCTTTCAAAGGAGATTTTAGTTTTGGGAAAAACCAGAAGTCACAGGGCTTCAAATCTGGGCCATATGGGGGCTGAGTTACCTGGGTGATTTGATGTTTCATTAAAAAACTCTACATGAGACCTGATGCATGAGCAGGTATGTGGTGATGAAGCTGCCAATCACCAGTCACCCATAGCTGTGGCCATTTTCATCATACTACATCTCTCAATCTATGAAGAACATTGAGGTAATATTCCTTATTAATAGTTTGGCTTGGAGGGGTGTAATTGTGATGGAAACATCTTCCCAATCAAAACGCACAGTTACACTGGTCTTGATCTTGCAGCAACTTTGCTGTACCTTCTTCTGGTATGGAGAACCAGGTGACTTCCACTGGGATGGCTGGGCCTCATAGCCGTAGACCCACAACTGACCTCTGGTTATGGCCTTTTTGAGGAAATCTGGTTCATTGGTAGCAGTTTGAATCAAACCATTAGCAACTGCAGCACAATGTTCCTTCTGCTCTGGTAGCAGAAGCCATGGAACAGATTTTCCCATGATATGTTTCATATCAAGATCCTGCGTCAAAATATCTGACACAGTAGTTTTTGGAATCCCCAGATCAGCTTCTAGTTCTCACACTGTCAGTTGCTGATCTTTGTTGATTGCAGCCCACACACATTCAACATTCTCAGGTGTTCTCCTTGTTGCAGGTGTTCCAGAACATGAATTAGTTTCAACAGATGCCTGACCATCTTTGAAGTGTTTGTGCTATACTTTTATTTGAACTGTGCTAATTGCATCATCCCTGAAAGCCTTCTGAATCATTCAAATAGTTTCTGCGGAGAAATGTTCAAACTTAACGTAAAATTCGATGCAGATTCATTGCTCTACTACTTCAGTCATTCTGAATGAGACAGCCACACAGTACATATGCTCATTCAATGGTTTCTACTCCCCCACTGACTAGTACAGTGAGGTCATCATTGTTCACGCATGTCCATTCCAGTCTACTCTCCTTGGCTGCTATGTTACATCGATGTCCTGCAAACTGTTCTCATACCAACAATAGCTGCCGTTTTTCTGGATAGACCTCATATATTACAGAATGATTATCACAAGCCTAGGTAACATCTGTCACCTCACAGTTACAAGTTTTTTCCTTATGATGAGAACTTTTAAGATCTATTTTCTTAGCAACTTTCAAATATGCAATACAGTATCATTAACTATAGTCATTAGGTTGTACATTTTATCCCAGATATTACTTATCTTATACTTGGAAGTTTATAACTTCCCCTCCTCCCCAATCTTTGCTTTTCACACTACTATCTGTTCTCTGTATTTATGAGTTTGGGGAAATTTTTTGTAAAGATTTCATGTATAAGTGCAATCATAGAGAATTTTTCTTTCTCTCTCTGATTTATTTTACTTAACATATTGCCCTCAAGCTCCATCCATGTTGTTGCAAATAGCATGACATTCTTCCTATTTGGTGACTGAATAGTATTCCATGCTCTGTGTGTGTGTGTGTGTGTGTGTGTGTGTGTGTGTGTGTGACATTTTCTTTATCCATTCATCTGCTGATGGACACTGAGGTTGTTTCCATGACTTGACTACTGTAAATAATGCTGCAGTGAATATGGGGATGCAGATATCTCTGTAGGACAGTGGTTTTGTTTCCGTTGAATATATGCCCAGAAGTGGAATTGCTGGATCATATAGTAGTGCCACTTTCAATTTTTTGAGGAACTTCCATAGTGGGAACGCTGTTTTCCACAGTGTCTTTACCAATTTATACTCCCACCAACAGTGCACAAGGATTCCCTCTCCACCACATCCTTTCCAATATTAGTTATCTTTTTGGTGAAAAATTTATCTCACTAATCTTAATAACTAAATCTGTTTCCTATGATCTTTTTGATAACTCTCAGTAAAAAGTATGTAGGCTTAACCTCAGAGTTTATTCTGGGTCCTTTATTTATTATTTCTGATGAGCAGCTCAGAGGAAAAGGCTTTTCTCTGCCCCGGCACAACAGCTTTGCTTTGTCCCCACCTTAGTCAATCAGGTGCATTTTAAGTAGGTTGTGGAACATAAGGAACCATGTTCTACTTTCAATTATAGATGAAGTCAATACTACAATAGAGCAACCTCCAAGGACACTGCCTATGGATGACCTGGGCTTAGGGCATCCATTCCCATCATGAGTAAGCAGAGCACTGAGAATCAAGACTCTGAGAACCGGGGTGGTCGTGGTAGGTACAGACTATTGGAGTGCAGGGACTGGATAAGCCTTTGGTAATGAGAAGATAAAAGAAGGCTCTGTGCACCCCCTGGAATTCCACAGGATATCTCTCTGCTCCCTTTTCTCTACTCTTTTTGGGGCAAAGTCCTCCTATGGCAGGGCTGTGGTATTTCTTCAGTTAGATGCAGAAAGTCATTTTAAAGCCTTCTCTTCTTTAATCCCCTCAGGTTTGGCCGAACATTTCCACCACCATCACTCAAGAGAATGTCCTAATAACATTGTGACTTGCTTCCCAGGGCCCTTGGGCCTTTCTTTCCCAAATTCTGCTGACAAACTATTGGCAGATCCATCTTGAGCTTTGCTTTGACATCTTGGGTAAAGCTTACTTGAATCCCCTTTCCTGCTTTGCCTTCCCCTATGCCTTAAAAGACTTTCTTTGGGTTTTATTCCCTCCCTTGGCTGTTTGAAGATTAGCCACCATCATGAACAACACAGTAACTTTCTGGACCAGGAAGTTCAGGACCAACAGTTACTTCAGTGGATACAAATTGTTATTGACGTCCTTCACCCTCAGAAGGCAACATTCCCTAAGACAGAAATTCAGGAAAAACTAAAAAAAAAAAGTATAAGATCACATCAGATGTCACATTTGTGTTTGGATTTAGAACCCATTTTGGTGGTGCAAAATAACTGGCTTCGGCATGATTTATGATTGCTTGCATTACACAAATAAATAAACCCAAACATAGACTTGCAGGACATAGCATGTATGAGAATAAGACCCCAAGAAAACAGAGAAATGAATTCAAGAACAGAATGAAGAAAGTCAGGGGGATTGCAAAGGCCAATGTTGGCACCAGGGACGTATAAGAAAGAACTGAATTTTCTGGCATCAGGTCGAGAGATTGAGGGGCAGTTTTCTTTCAGACAGAAGTGCTGGCAGAGGCCATTGTTCCTCTTCTGAACACTCCCCCCACAAGCTGGCAGGTGGGTGCCATATCTGAGACTCCATCAACCTGGCTAACATTTTTTCCCCACCCTGATTGATGATTTCATGATGTCCTACCCCACATAATTTGTGGGTCATCCAAGCTGTTTCTAGTGACTTTTCCATACAAATTGCCCATATGGCTCATGCTTCAGACTTTCTTAAAACCTCTCAGACAAGCAACATATGGCTTTGGCATATCCCATACTTCTCACTCAGTGTCCCCAGGCCTGACACTAGCAACAACCAGGCCTATCCTTGACACCTTCAAGCCCAGCACAAGTAGCAGCCATCTTCAGATTACTCTGTAGCTTACCCAGGTAGCCCTGGGCAGAGCACAAGTGGTGGCTGACCTTGTCCTACATGTCCTGGGAAGCTCCAGAGCCACCTCACCTGGTAGACAGCTTCAGACTAAGTTGAAACATCATCCAACAACCTCCACAAAGGAAACACTCAAGGAGTAGATTCAGTGGGCACCAGAGCCCTTGTGAATTAAGTCCTGCTTCATGGGGTAAGCCACTGAACAGCAGACCCTCCTCTGTTGTCACAGCCAGTCCTTGCAACCAATAGGTCTAAAGGTAAATCCCTCCCATTGACAAGCCAACAGCGATCAAAGCTCACCTAGAGCAAGAGGGTGTACACAGTCCACATGGTGGGTGCACCTGTAGTGCCCAGCTTGGGTGATTGGGGAGTCTGTGCCATTGGACTCTAAAGAACATCTACTACATAAGTCTACTCTAAGCCTGGAAGACATAGCAGTTCTTCCTAATCATAGAAACAAACACAGGGAGGCTGTCCAAATGAGGAGACAAAGAAATGTGTCCTAAATGAAAGAACAGAACAAAACTTGAGAAAAAGAACTAAACAAAATGGAGACAAACAATCTGCTAGATTCAGAGTTCAAAACACTGGTTATAAAAATGCTCAGTGAACTTAGGGGAAGATTAGATGAACAAAGAGATAGCAAACATAGAAGTGGAACTAGAAAACATAAAGAAGAGCCGGTCATAAATGAAGGATATATTAGATGAAATGAAGACTATATCAATGGGAATCAACAATGGAGTACATGAAGCAGAGGATCAAATCAGAGATTTGGATGATAAGGAAGCAGAAAACATCCAATCAGAATAGCACAAAGAAAAGAGACCCCCCAAAATGAGGCTAGTATAAAGGAACTCTTGAGACAACTTCAAACATACCAACATTTGCATTATGGGGGTACCAGAAAGAGAAGAGAGAGAACAAGGGATTGAAAACCTATGTGAAAAAAACAGACAGAAAAATTCCCTAACCTGGTAAAGGAAATAGACATACAAAACCAGGAAGCATAAAGAGTTCCAAACAAGAGGTAACCAAAGAGGCCCACACTAAGACACACCATAATTAAAAAGCCAAGGTTAAAGACAAAAAGAGAGTCTTAAAAGCAGAAAGAGAGGAACAGTTAGTTACCTACAAGTAAGTGTGCTCCCATAAGACTGTGTGCTCCCATAAGGCTGTCAACTGATTTCTCAAAAGAAACTTTGAAGGGCAGAAGGGATTAGCACAAATCATTCAAAGTGATGAAAAACAGGGACCTGCAACCAAGATTACTCTACCCAGTAAAAGTATCATTTAGAATCAAAGGACAAGTAAAGAGCTTCCCAGATAAGAAAAAGGTAAAGGAGTTGATCACTACCAACTCAGTATTAAATGAAATGTTAAAGAGTCTTCTTAAGAATTTTAAAAAATTTATTGTTTTCCAGATTACAGTTGTCCTGCCTTTTCCCCCTTGCTCAACCAAGCCCCATTCCTGGCCACTCCCACAGTCAATCCCTACCCACTGTCCATGCCCACAGGTCCTCTATTCATGTTCCTTTGTTTGCCTCTTCCCCTTATTTCCCCCATTATTCACCTCCTCCCTCCCCTTTGGTCACTGTCAGTTTGTTCTTTATTTCCAAACTTCTGGTTCTATTTTGCTCATTTGTTTCTTTTGTTGATTAAGTTCCACTTATAGGTGAGCGCATATGGTATTTGTCTTTCACCACCTGGTGTATTTCACATAATGCTCTCTTGTTCCATCCATGCTGTTGTGAGGAGTAGGGTCTCCTTTCTTTCTGCTGCATAGTAGTCCATTGTATAAATGTACCAATTTTTTTTGATCCACTGATTTACCAATGGGCACTTAAGCTGTTTCCCGCACTGGGCTATCGAAAATAATGCTGCTGTGAACATAGGGGTGTGTAGGTTCTTTTGAATTGGTGATTCAGGATTCTTAGGGTGTAGTCTCAGCAATGGGATGGCTGGATCAAAAGGCAGTTCCGTTTTTCGTTTGTTGGGGAAATTCCATACTGTTTTTCACAGTGGCTGCACCAGTCTGCATTCCCACCAACAGTGCACAAGAGTTCCCTTTTCCCCACAACCTTGCAGGCACTTGTTATTCATTGATTTGTTTATGATGGCCATTCTGACTGGTGTGAAGTGGTATCTCATTGTGGTTTTAACTTGCATCTCTCTAATGGCTAGTGATGTTGAGCATTTTTTCATGTGTCTATTGGCCCTCTGTATGTCCTCCTTAGAGAAGTGTCTATTCAGGTCCTTTTACCGTTTTTTAATTGGATTGTTAGTCTTCCTGGAATGGAGTCATGTAAGTTCTTTATATATTTTGGAGATCAAACCCTTGTCCGTGGTATCATTGACAAATATGTTTTCCCATATGGTTGGCTCCCTTTCCATTTTGTTGATGTTTTCTTTAGCCAAGAAGAAGCTTTTTAATTTGATGTGGTCTCATTTGTTTATTTTTTCCTTTATATCCCTTGCCCTAGGGGATGTATCAGTCAAAATATTTCAGCATGGGATATCTGAAATTTTCCTGCCTATGTTTTCCTCTAGAGATTTTTATGGTGTTATGCCTTATATTTAAGTCTTTTATCCACCTTGACTTTATTTTGGTGCATGGTGTAAGTTAGTAGTCTAGTTTCATTTTTTTGCATGTATTTGTTCAGATCTCCCAATGCTATTTATTGAAGAAACTATTTTTACTCCATTTTAACTTCCTTACCTCCTTTGTCAAATATTAACTGATCATATTAACATAGGTTTATTTCTGGGCTCTAGCCCGTTCCCTTGGTCTATGTGTCTGTTCTCATGCTAGTACCAGACTGTTTTGATTACAGCAGCTTTGTAATATAGTTTGATATCAGGTATTGTGATCCCTCCTATTTTGGTCTTCTTTCTCAAAATTTCTGAGGCTATTCAGGGTCATTTATGATTCCATATACATTTTTGAAATATTTACTCTATATCTGTGAAATATGTCATTGGTATTTTGATAAGGATTGGGTTGAATCTATAGATTGCTTTGGATAGTATGAACATTTCAATGATGTTAATTTTTCCAATCCATGAATACAGTATATTCTTCCATTTATTTGTATCTTCCTTAATTTCTTTCTTCAGTGTTGTGTAGTTTTCTGAGTATAGGTCTTCTATGTCCTTGGTTAAGTTTATTCCTAATAATTTTATTTTTCTTGTTGCTATATTAAATGGGATTTTTTCCTAATTTCTGTTTCTGATATATTTTGTGAAAAATCTGAACAATAAAGTGGTAATATATACATATAGATCAACCATTGAATCCTAAAAAACAAAATAAACAAACAAGGAGAACAGAAACAAATTCATAGATATAGAGAACATTTTGACAGTTGCCAGATGGGAGGATGTTGTGGGGATTGGTGAAAAGATGAAAGGATTAAGAAGTACAAATTGGTAGTTACAATTAGTCACAGGGATGTAAATTATAGCATAGGGGATATAGTCAATATTATTGTACTATGTATGGTGTCAGCTTAGTACTAGATTTATCAGGATGATCACTTAGTAAGTTATATAATGTCTAATCACTGGGTTGTACACCTGAAACTAATATACTATTGTATGTCAACTATAACTGAAAAATAAAAAAAATATATTAACGTAATAAAAAAGACTTCTTTTGGAATAAAATCACACAGAATAACCCTTAAGCTAATGCAATCTAGTTCCTTCCTGTCTCTATCCTCACATATCCCAGTACATGTGCACATGGTGCTTTCTCAGCCTGGAAGGCTCTCGCTCCTGTTTGTCACATCGGAGGCTACTTTGAGGTCACCATCACATAAAAGTCTTTAGTGTCTACCAACCTTAAATGGTCTTCTTTGTTATTACTTTCTTTCTTTTTTCTTTATCGTGCTTCTCTTACTGTATAATTTTAAATATGTATCATGCCTACTGGTTTGATGTCTGTCTCCTTACTTATACTATGTGCTCTAAGAGGGCAAAAATCACATGATCTGTACACCTCCATCTATGGAGTGCCTGGCACAGAACCCTGCAGCATGCTTTATACTCAATAGATAAAGAGAAACAGTATCATAGAATGGTTAAGCATGTGAACTCTGGAATGAGATTTCCTGAGTTGGAATCCTGCTTTTATAATTCACTGTGTGACCTAGGACAAGTTCATTATTCACTTTGTGCCTCAACTTTCCCATCTTTGCTATGGGGACAATGATACACTACTAAGTGCTATTTGAGTATACATACAATATTTAGCAAAATGCCTGGCAAATTGAATCAACAAACATTAATTAATGTTGGGGATATCTGGGTTCAGAGTCTTAGCAAAGGTTATGAGAAATTGGCATAGGGAATATGGAGCAAAAATTGCTTAGATGCTGAACTCTTCCAACCATAGAGTATTTAAAATGACTTCCGAGATAACTTTCAAGATTTGGGAACAAAGGATCAGCGAGATTAATGTATTTGACTAGTGGGCAAAGAGTTATTATATGCCTTATATGTGTGCCAGGTACTGTGCTAGGTATTCTGTGCTAGAAGTTATAAGAAGATTTTGTAGAGGTTGGAGGAAGGCAAAACATCAGGTGACTCAAATCTTGGTAGTGAGGGAGCCTCCCTTTGTGAAACACTGGTTTAGATCATGGGTTTCACTGTCTTCCCTGCTCTAACACAGTGACATTGTGTGACGTCGTCCATCCATAACAAAGGCTGACTGTAGCAGCCATTTTCCTAGGGAGAGCATAGGCAGCACTCAGAAGGGAGGAATGTGTGT
The DNA here is from genome assembly GCA_004026545.1 of Mormoops blainvillei. Taxonomy (NCBI): domain Eukaryota; kingdom Metazoa; phylum Chordata; class Mammalia; order Chiroptera; family Mormoopidae; genus Mormoops; species Mormoops blainvillei. Next base: position 155,685 of record PVJD01002161.1, on the reverse strand, counting down.
TTAAAATAGCTTACCTCCAGAGACTGGTGTGACCTCTGCAGGAGAGGGGACTGGTGTGCGTCCTGTTGAGAGACTATGCAAGCAGGTGAAGCAAAACAGACACATAGAGTCACCTACAGTGATTATAATGAAGCACAAAAAAAGCAAATGGACACACACAGGATTCAATGGCAACACTCACACTGAGCACCTGGCAGTATCTGCGACCAGAGAAGGGAGGTGCTTAGGGAAGAATTCATCTTTTGCTTCCTTTTTAGAGGAATCCAGAGACCAGGCCAGGTGGAGAAGGAAAGGCACGGAGGCATGTTAGCCTGGCTGAAGGGGAGAGGACTGTCAGACAAGTGACTTCTGTTAGTGTATCTCTTCCACTTTCCGTCTGGGTCCCCATGGTTTGTGAGGTGGCTTCAGTAACGTCTCACCATGACATCCTGGGTTCTGAATTGTCCTTGCCTCTCTTTTATCTCCATTTGAAGTATAAGTGCCCTGAACCTCATCCCCTCAAGCCCTCATTGTTGTTCAGTGAAAAATGGTGCTTTAAATATTCTGGTACATATTTTTGGTATGTATGCTAATAGATTATCAAAATATCTAGCAAACATGAAATAATTGAGACTGTTGTCCCTCCTCCTCACATGTATACATAATGCCCAAGCCTTTGACAGGCCCAAAGATGAGACAATAAAGACAGGGATTTTGTTGATTATGTCATGCTAGTAAGAAGGTATTTCTTAACAGGCAGTATTTTTTTTTTCCTGCCTTTCTACTGATAAAAGCAGCTCTCCATAAGAGTTTTAATAACAGCTAACACTTTTTTAACACTAAATGCTAAGCACTCTAATAGTCAAATAGTCACAGTGACTTTTTTGAGGTAGGTCATCTTATTTGCATTTTATCTGTGACAAAAGAGAGGCTCTGAGAAGTCGATTAAACTCATTTAGTTAGTAAGTGACCCAGCTGGGGTTTTAATCCAGGTTGTCTGTCTCTGGCGTCACTTGACTGGCTCTTGTGGTGGAGGACATCAGTGACACACCCTCTCAGGCTGGAGCATAAATGCTTGAGTGCTTATCACTCTTGATTCAAGTAAGCAATTTTGGTTAAGAGTACACCTAATTCTAGTAACATCCTTCATCCCTGGAGAAGTGATAAGTGGAATTTGGGGCTTCGTGTCATGTCTAAAATTCAAATGCGCTTGATGTTTCTAAGACCATATGAGAACATCTTGGGTGTACTCTGAGTGCTTCCATCTAACTTAATGCCATCTTCTGGTTTCCAAACAAGTTATTTTAGAACAACCTCAAATGAAATTTCTCTTGCTTTTCTAGTAAGAACATTTGAAATGGTCTTAGGTCTCCTTGGAATTATATTGCTGCTCAATGACCTAAATGGGACACTCCAGTACAATTCTTTTAGTCCTGTTTTATTTCTTCCCACCTGAATTGACCCAACATTTTCATCTCCAAGATAAAAATTAAGACAAATAAAAATCACTCTGTAGTTCATCAGCTTTCCACCAAGCTTTATTGTTCAGCAAAATTCATATTCTACAAATCTCATTTCCTCACTAGTTTATTTTCCCCCATGTTGGACTTTTGCAGGGGATTGCGTGGGGAAGAAAGGTGTTTTTCAAAATTGTGAAATATGGGGACCTCTATTTATTATTTTTGCAACTTTCTGTGAATCTATAGTCACTTCAAAAAAAATTTTTTTAAATAGTGACATACATACAAAAAAAGAATATATCAAAAGACTATGTAGCCCTGGCTGGTGTGGCTCAGTTAGTTGAAGCGTTGTCAGTAACTGAAAGGTTGCAGATTCAATTCCTGGTCAGGGCACATACTAGACTGTGGATTAGGTTCCCGGTTCCCAGCTTGGGCATGATCAATCTTCTGTCTGGGTGTGTGCGGTCCCCAGTCCGGGCATGCACAGGAGGCAACCAATTGATGCTTCTCTCTAGCATGAATATTTCTCTCTAAAAAAAGCAATGAAAAATCCATGGGTGAGGGATACAAAAAAGAATATGTAAAGTACAGCACAACAAATGTAGTAAAAAGATTGTAATAATCATATGTATGATGTCAGGTGGGTATTAGACTTATCAGGGTGATCTTTCCATAAGGTATATAAATATCTAATCACTATGTTGTACACCTGAAACTAATATAATATGTCAACTGTAATTGAAAATTAATTTTTAAAAAAAGTATATAGTTTAAAGTGAGTGCTCACGTGCCGCAACCCTAGTTAAAAAAATAAAACACTTTTAGTGCCTTGGTAGCCCATCTCCCATGGTGCCACGTGCCTCAGAACTTGCAGGTGTGTTGTCTTTTCCCTAGAGGCAGCACTTTCCTGACTTTTATATTTATCATATTTTTTCTTTATTGACTTACCACAAATATTTGGATCTCTAAATAATTTTGTATGTTAGTTTATATCAATTAAATTTTTCTGCATTTTGTGAATTTTTCCAGGCTTCTATATCTAACATATTTCTGAGATTCATTCAACTTATTGATATAACTTATTTATTTTTAGTGTTGTATGATATTCAATGTATGACAATACTAGTTTCTTTAAATTTTTTTAAAAATTTATTTTTAGAGACAGGAGAAAGGAGGGAGAAAGAAAGGGAGAGAAACATCAATGTGTGAGAGAAACGTTGATCGGTTGCCTCTCAGAGTCCCCCAACCAGGGACCTGGCCCACAACCCAGGCACGTGCCCTGACCAGGAATCAAACTGGTGAGCTTTTGGTCTGTGGGACTTTGCTCAACCCACTGAGCTGCATCTACCAGGGATACAATGCAGTTTCTTTATCTAATCTATTGATGATTAACATTTGGGTTATTCCCAGTTCAGTGAACAATGGTGCTTTAAATATTCTGGTACATATTTTTGAATGCACATGGACAAGAGTTTCTCTATTGTGTATATAACCAGGAGTAGAATTAGTGAGCATAACATAAGCATGTATTCAGCTTTACCAGGTGATACCAAACAGAAATTTAAAGATTTTGTACCAATTTACTCTGCTGCCAATAATGTGGGAGAATCCCTACTGCTCTATAGCCTCACTAGCACTTGATATTGTCAGATTTATTTTTCCCCTTATATTTGTACTAATGTACAGTCATCTGGTTACTCACAACATTGAACATCTTTTCAATAATTATTTGGATATTTGAATTTGTCTTCTGTTAAGTCCCTCTTCAAGTCTTTTGCCTCTTATGAATTTGAAGTGTTTCCTTTTATATATCTTTAACATTAATATTTTGTTGTATATTATTGTACATGTGTTATAGATATCTTCTCTCAGTTTGTGGCTTACTTTTACTCTCTTCATGGTGTCTTTTCAAGAAAGATGTTCTCAATTTTAATATTGCTAAATTTTTCATTTTTATCCTGTTTGTGCTTTATATCTTATTTAAGAAATTCGCCCAAACATGAAAACGTTTCCCTGCATTATCTTCTGAAAAGTTTATGGTTTTGCTTTTTCATGGGTATATTCTTAATCTATTTGGGATTGAATTTTGTGGATGATAGGAAGAGTCAAATTTTACTTTTTCCCTTTGAGTAACCAATTGTTTCAGTGCCTCTCTTCGAAAAGTTGAAATGTCCATTCTCCATTTCTCTTCACTCTGTCATAGGTTAAATATATATCTATGTGTGGGTCTGATTCTGGGCTCTTGATCATGTATCATTAATCATTGTCTATCTTTGTACTAATTCAACACTGTCTTAATTACTGTAACTTTATAAAACATCTTGATATTTAGAATAAGTTCCTCACGTTTTGTTTTTCTTTGAATGACTTGCCTTTTGTGGCCTTTGGAATTATTAGAACCTGATAATCAAGTTCTACATAAACTGTTTTAGAATTGATGTGTTTTTGATTATTGAGTCTTATGATCATTGAATTTGGTCTATTATCTCCATTTTCTTGAGGATTCTTTAATGTCAGCAATGGACAGGATAGGCCAGTGTATGTTTTGGTTATGGACAGCCCCAAACTCTCAGTGGCTTAACACAAAGTTTATTTCTTCTCTATGCTATGGGTTCATTGGTGTCATCCACACACAGCAGCCAGGCTGATGGGGCCCCACCCTCTGGACCACTGCTGGCTGCAGGGACAGTGGGAAAAAAGATCACTGGACAGCATACTGGTTCTTCAAACTTCTAGCATCTTTCTTTGCTTAAAACAAGTCACCTAGGGCACACCAGGAGCAGGAATGTGTCCAGAATGGGGGAAAATCAAACATAATCATGAACACCAGGGTGCCTTTCAATTAACTTTCATTACTTCTCTATAACTGTCTTGTTAGATTTATTCCTAGGTACTTCACATATTTGATAACATTGAAAATGTTTATAACATTTAATTATCTATTTGCTTCTGGTATATAGAAGTGCAATTCATTTAATATGTTAACTTTTATTTTGCAATTTTGCTAAACTCTGTTATTAATTCTAATAACTTATCTGTAGTGTATTTTGGAGTTTCCATGTACCAGATCAAATAATGTATGAGTAATAACACTCGTTTCTTTCTGTTTTCCTGTGTTTTTTTCCCACTTCCCTAACTATTTAATTAGAATTTCTAATACTATGTGGAATGAGTACTAAAAACAGGCATCTTTGTCTTGTTCTAAAACACAGCTTTTAATTTTTCACCATGAAGCGTTATGCTTCCTGAAGCTGTTTGTTTTTCATAGAAACCCCTTTAACAAGCTTTCTTCTACATTTAGTTTGTAAAGAGTTAAAAAATCATGAATGGGTGTTAGTTTTAGTAAATGCTTTTCTATAGCTATTGGGATGAGCGTGATTTTGTTCTTCTTTCACGTTTTAGTGAAATGAATTACATTTGCTGATTTTCTAATATTAAATAAAACTTGTATTCCTGGGATAAACCTACCTTGGTCTTGATGTACTATTCTTCATAGGATTTTGTGCATTCTGTTTGTTAATATTTTTGTCTAGGATTTTTATACCTGTATTTATGAGACATATTAGTCTGTAATTTTTCTTTATCATATATATCTTTTCCAAGTTTTGGCATTCTGGTCATACCATTATAGTATAACTAACTGGTCAAACCATTGGGGCTTTGCAAATTTTTTAGGGGGATTTGTGTTAATTCATTAAAAAATCCTTGTTTTGAAAGTATTTTAAATAAATTATATTTCTTTTTTCCCCATTATTTTGGGACCTTTTTGATATTATTAAATAAATAATTATTTAATGTTGTAATTATTATAATTTAAAACTTAACCATGTACTGTGTAAGAGAAAATGACATGTGGAAAACCTATTCAAAGGAGAACATGCAAAAGAATGAAGCTATGGCTAAAGGGGATTAGGACTGACTTTAAATCAAGTGGATTTTAAAAAGTCATATGATAATTACAATATATTTATTAAGAACAGCTTTATTTATGGAGAACCCACTATGTGCCTGGAATAGCTCTAAGGGCATTGCAGATATTATCTCATTTGTCTATGTAGTAAACTGGCTTATGCCTAATTTATAAATGAGGTGACTAAGGCTAAATGACTTATCCAAGGATATACTACTACTAAATGCCAAAACCAGGAATCAGCCCAGGCCTATTTGGCTTCCCAAATCTGAAACTTAACCTCTGCATTATACTGCTTCTATCACACATTAACTCACATAGCACAAACAGTGGAGGATTCCATTCCACAGATGGCTCAGTTGCAACTCCAAATCATATGAAGATTTGAACAGGATTTCCTAATTTACTAGTAATCACTTTTCATTTCTTTAAGCCTTAACTTTGGAGTCAGCTTTGACCAGAACTTAAAAACGGAGCAGCTAGAAGCAGGCAGGACTGTAAGTTTGAGAGCCACATGGGTCATGAATAGCGCCAGTCTCCCTGGCGGACTCCAGAGAATTAACTATAGCAGTTAGCAAGCAGCCTGAACCTTTCCGGGTTGTGTTTGAAATCAAAACCCTGTTGCTGAGGGGCATATTTTATTCTTCACTTAATTTTACTCTCAGTACATTTTTTTCTTCTCTTGTCATGGATGTTTGGGTGTGACAAGGAGTATGGGTAAGGGGGAGTATATGGGGAATGATAGATGTCCCAGGTTTCAGCCTGAAAATCAGTTCAGTCATTAATTGACAACTCTAGTTGACAGTGAGGAGTTTTTGTTTTTTAATTTTTTAATTGTATTTTTTCCATTGCCATTTATCCCCATTATATTCCCCTTACCCCTGCAATCACCACACTGTTTCCATGTCCATGAGTCCTTTTACTTTCTATTTCATACCTCTACCCCCTAAATTTTCCATCCCCATAGCTGTCATCCTGCTCCCTATAAGCCTATCTCTATTTTGTTTGTTAGTTCAGTTTGTTCATTAGATTCCATTCATGAATGAAATCATGTGGTATTTGTCTTTCTCTACCTGGCTTATTAATGTTCTCCAGGTCCATCCATACTGTCGCAAAGGGTAACAGTTTTTCTTTTTTACAGTCAACTGGTATTCCACTGTGCAAATGTCCCATAGCTGTTTTATTTACTCATCTATTGAAGGACACTTGGGCTGCTTCCATATCTTAGCAACTGTAAATAATGCTGCAATGAACATAGGGGTGCTTATGTTCTTTCAAATTAGTGTTTGGGGTTTCTTTGGATAAATTCATGGAAGTGGGATCATTGGGTCAAAAGGCAGATCCATTTTTAATTTTTTGAGGTATCTCCAACTGCTTTCCACAGTGGTTGCATCAGCCTGCATTCCCACCAACAGCACAAAAGGGTTCCCCTTTCTCCACATCCTCACCAGCACTAGTTGTTTGTTGATTTATTGATGATAACTGTTCTGACATGTGTGAGATGCTATCTCATTGTGGTTTTAATTTGCATTTCTCTGATGATTAGTGACATTGCTCATATGTCTGTTGGCCATCTGTACCTCCTTTTTGGAGAAGTGTCTATTCAGGTCTTTTGCTCATTTTTTAAATTGGATTGTTTGTTTTTTTGGTGTTGAGTTTTATAAGTTTTTTATATAGTTTGGATATTAACCCCTTATCAGATGTATCAGTGATTATGTTCTCCTATTGTGTGGGTTGTTTTTTATTCTGTTGATGTTCCTTTACTGTGAAAAAATTTTTAGTTTGATGTTGTCCCATTTGTTTATTGTTTTCTTTTGTTTCTCTTGCCTGGGGAAATACATCAGGTAAAATATTGCTATGAGTAATGTCCAAGATTTTACTACCTATGTTTTCTTTTAGGATTTTTATGGTTTTGAGTCTAAAATTTAACTCTTTAATCCATTTTGAATTTATTCTTGTGTATGGTGTAAGAAGGTGGTCTAGTTTCATTTTTCTGCACCAATCTGTCCAATTTTACCAGCACCATTTGTTGAATAAACTATCTTTAGTTAGCATATTGTATGTACTTGCTTCCTCTGTCAAATATTAATTGACTATAAAGGTGTGGGTTTATTTCTGGGTTCTTTACTCTGTTCCTTTGATCTATGTGTCTGTTTTTATGCCAATATCTGTTACTATGATTTGATTACTATGGGGCATATTTTATTCTTCACTTAATTTGATTACTATGGCCTTATAGTATAGTTTGATATTAGGTAGTGTGATTCCTCCAACCTCGTTCTCCTTTCTCAGGATTGCATTTGCTGTTTGGGGCCTTCTGTGGTTCCATATAAGTTTTTGAAATATTTATTCTAGTTCTGTGAAATACATCATTGGCATCTGGATAGGGATTGCTTTGAATCTATAGATTGCTTTGGATAGCCTGGTGCTATGCATGAACACAGTATGTGCTTCTAATTATTCTTCACTTTCTTTCTTCAGTGTCTTATAATTTTCCTAGTACATGTCTTTTATGTCCTTGGTGAGGTTTATTCCTAGATATTTTAATCATTTTGAAACAATTGTGAATGGGATTTAAAAAAAAATTCCCTTTCTGTTAATTCATTATTGGCATATAAAAATGCAACTGATTTCTGAATATTAATTTGGTATTATTACTGCTACTTTATGAAATTCATTTATTAGTTCTAGTAGTTTCTTGGTGGAATTTTTGGGCTTCTTTATCTATAGTATCACGTCATCTGCAAACAAAGGCAGTTTTATTTCTTCCTTTTCAATCTGGATGCATTTTATTTCTTCATCTTGTCTGATTGCTATGGCTAGGACTTCCATTGCTATGTGGAATAAGAGAGGTGAAAGAGAACATCCCTGTTTTGTTCCTGATCTTAAGGGGAATGCTTGTAGTTTTAGCCCATTGAGTATGATGCTGGCAGTGGGTTTGTCATATATGGTTATATTTAGCTATGTTTCCTCTAATCCCACTTCAAGAAATTTTATCATAAATAGGTGCTGGATTTTATCAAATGCCTTTTCTGCATCTATTGATATGATCATTTGGTTTTTATTCTTCATTTTGTTTATGCGGTGAATCACATTTATCAGTTTGTGAATGTTGTACCATCCTTGCATTCCCAGAATAAACCCCATGTGATCATGATGTATGATCTTTTTGATGTATTACTGTATTCATTTTGATAACATTTTGTTGAGGATTTTAGCATCTATGTTCATCGGGGATATTGGCCTATAATTTTCTTTTTTTATAGTGTCTTTATATGGTTTTGGCACTAGGATAATGCTGGCCTTTTAAAATGAGCTTGGGAGCCTTCCCTTCTCTTTAATTTTAAAAATAGTTTTAGAAGGAGAGGTGTTGGATCTCTCTGAATGTTTGGTAAAATTCTCCTGTGAACCCATCTGGTCCAGGGCTTTTGTTCTTTGGAGTTTTTTCATTATTGCTTCAGTCTCACTCGGTGTAAGCTGTCTATTCAGATTCTCTGATTCTGACATAACCATATGCCCTTAGTCCATAGTACATTTATAGTAGTGGATTTGCTGTTCTCTACCTCCCCCATATTTACTATGTAGACTTTATCTACTGAGTCTGGATGTCAGAGAGGGAACTAGTGATTCTGAATGTTGTCCCCTTATGCCAAGAAGTTGGAGTGCCCACAGTTTTGAGCTTCACGGGGAAAGAAGATGACTCAATCCCAAGCACCAGTGGGCAGATCCTGGTTAGGTTATAACCCAGCTATATTCATCCCCCAGACTTTCCCAGGGATTGGTTTAGAGGTGGACATGTGTCCAGTTCTAGCCAAGTTATTGGTGTGGCGTAAATTTTCCTAGGGCTTTGAAAAATGTTTTATTTACTCTTAAGAAGGAAACACTGTTAGACATATGCCCTTTCTTCCTCTTGATGTTGTATCTGGATGTGATGTCTGAATTTGTGTGTAGCCATCTCTTTACCAGGCTCAGCATAGAAGATGGCAAAACCAAGGGAATTTAGAGATGTGAAATAGAGCCACCTGATTTCTGAGCTTTTTGTCATGTGAGATAATAAATTTCCTTGTTGTTTAAGCTAATGAGAGTCAGGATTTCCTGTGGCTGGCGGCTGAGTCAATCCTGATGTATTAAGAGAAATTAGAAGTTTAAGGTGGCTCTAAGATTTCAGCCTGGGAGACTAGGAGAATGGTGATTCTCTCACCTTGTGGTAGAAAATGCTTGGACTTTAGAATCTGACAGATCTGGGCACAAATTCCAGTTCCACCAATAACTATGACTTTGGAGAACCTGCTTAATTTCTCTTAGTATGTTTTCTTGTTTCTATAGGTTTAATATGCATATCATCATTGAAATATTGTGAAGACTTATTAAATGCTTTTCACCAGTGGGCACTCTAAATGTTGGTTTCCTACTTCCCTAATTCCATATCTATCACATGGTTCCAGAAGAATAGTTATTTCCTAAACCTAACCTACTAGCCTGGGGACCCCAACCCTTAGCACATTGCCTACACAAAATAAGTGATCAATAATGATTGAACTAAAATGAACCAAAAATTAGGGAGCAGCCCTGGCTGGTGTCCCTTAGTTGATTGAGTGCTGGCCTATGAACCAAAATGTCACCAGGTCAATTCCCAGTAACGGCACATGCCTGGGTTGTGGGCCAGGTCCCCAGTTGGGGGCATGCAAGAGGCAACCACACATTGATGTTTCTCTCCCTTTCTTTTTCCCTCCTTCCCCTCTCTCTAAAAATAAATAAATAAAATCTTTAAAAAGAAGTTAGGGAGCAGAGAAAGATGGAGGTCATGGTTTTATGGGGTGTGGAGATCGGTGGGCTAGGCTAGCAGTAGGGCTGAGCCTAGTTTTGTAAATACATAGTTTAACATCATAGTAGGATAGCAGATGGAATAATCCACAAACAGTTTTAAAAGCAAAAACTTTAAATTAACCACCTATTAATTTATGCTAACACAGTACCATATTTGAGTGATTTTAACATTAATTTTAATTTCTTTGTGAGGCACAAAGGAGAGAGCCATAAGATTATTAAACCTCACATTTTTTAGTTGGTACAGTAAGGGACTATTAGACTTAGGATTCAAATTTTATCTAATAAACGTCTAAATCTGCCAACTTAATGAGAAGCAAACTCCTTTAACTGCTTAACATCTTGCAAGAAAAGCAATGTAATGTCCTCTCTTCAGTTAGATGGGTGGCTTTGGCATCACAAAGAACGAGGGTTTTAGTCACCCTCGTTACCAGTGTTTGCGTAACACGTGGCAGGCAGAGATCTGGGTACCAGAGCGAGGCTCACCATGTCGCCTAAGCAGGGATCTGTGGAAAGCCTCAAATTTGTTTGTGCTTAAAGTTATCCTGTTCAGGCTTTTCATGGGACATATCAATGCCCAGAGGAGCCACAGTAGATATATGATACATCCAGTGCAAACATAATAAATATAAACTGACCTCATTTGCTCATCACTTGGGTGTAGAATTTCTGGATGTAGGATAGATCGAATACCAAAACAAATTAAATGACAATTTTGAGTGCTATAATCGTATTTCCTGATTACAAGGGCTTGGGTGGTTTTTCTGCCAACTGAATAATTCTCATTTGAAAAACACAGATGCATGTTGGCAGGGCCTGTGCATACTGTTAGAAATTCAAATGTAGTTATTTAAATTACCAGATGAAAGCGCGAGTCCTCACCCAGCTCAGCTGTTGTAAATGCTTACAAGATCAGAGTGCTTGGCCCAGGGCTTAGATCCCAATTTCTTTTTGATGCAGGTGAGAGGATATTACAGGAGTAAAGATTTGGGAAGCTGGGCAGATGTGCTGTCACTTCTTCACATCTCCTCTCTCTTTCCAATTTCTGTAATAATAGGAGGTGTTGGATAACTTGCTTCTGCCGTGGGATGGGACCTGGGTGTCTTTGCAAAGCATTGCAAGTACCCAAAACAATTCTTTCTTTGCAGAGACCAAGAGACTCCCATGTCCAATGTGAACTGGGGCTACCATTATCAAGTGTTTGCTAAGTTCCAACACTGTGCTTAAATGGATTATCTCATATAATCCTGAAAAAAAACCTGGAAGGAGATACTGCAGTTATCACCAGGTTACAGATGAGGAAAAAGATGGGAAGAGACATTAAGTACCTAGCCCAGCACGACATGGCTAATTAAGTGGCAGAACTGAGACTTGAACCTGAACTCAGATTTCTTAGATTCCAAAGCCAACATTCTTAACCCTAGACTAAATTGTCCTAAACCTACTGCCCAGGGAGTGTGGAGCATTGTAAAACAGAGGATGGCCAATAACTCCAAGGCCTTGGGGAATTTTGCAATACTGGTAGACAGATATTTGGAATGGGGCCATGTGGCTTCCTGAGTGAGAGAGCTATAGTCACGGGGTTAGCTTAATAAAAAGATTGCCTTTCATCCTTCACACAGGGATAATGAAATAATGTGGACTATGAAAACTCATCACCTGCTTGGCAAAAATCCCTACAGAGTTAGCCAGAGGAAATCTTAGATGATTTGAAGTTCCAGAAGGCTCACAAAACAATTCGGACCCTGTATCCAGCTCTGGCTAGCTCTGCGTACAGCCCTACTCAAGCTCAGGCCCCATTGCATTTCCTTCCCAGGGCTTTCTTTTCCTATTGTCAGGCACAGTGTTAGATTCTATTCCTGCCTAAACCATAATAGAGAATATTTGGTTCTCTCTTTCTGGCAATTAATAGTTTCCTTTTGCTCATTCTAAAAAATAAGAGATCTTGCCGGAACCCCTTAATCATCCTAGAATGGGGTTCTTTTGGCTTTTACTCTTTAGAAAAGAAGATTCTATCATTTTCTTTGGTCTTCTGTACTGTGGTCAACAGAAGTTCTTCCTTTGTTTCAGCCTGAGTTTGTTTTTCTAGGGTTTAAGCTCTTTCTCTTGTGTCCTTCTTGAATTATAATTTGGAAGCTGGCTGCATGGAAGAGGGGGTAGCTGGAAGAGATGGATGTGCTGTGTGGATAAACCGAGTCCTGACTTTAGCTTAGCTTTGTAGAATTTGACAGCTGTTCTGATTATTAAAGAGAATATATTCCTTGTATGTCTACTTTTATATTGTCAGAGCATTGGGAAACCTTTGTTGGAAGAGAGGTGATATCTCTCAAGAGACTGAACAACTTGGAAAATAATAGGAGCTTTCATGCATTTCAGGTGCCTAGGAGTTGCTGTCTTTTAGAACAATCCTTTTGCTTTAGAAACAGTTAATTGAATAGCGTTTACATTCATAACACTACAAAAAACCATCCAACCCCATGTGCAGTTGTGACAGCTGGAAAGTATTTTTCAGTCATCTTCATGCATCGGACCCTGTGGAACCTTTGTTGCCCCCTCCCTCTCTCCCTATAAGCCTATAAAATACATTTTCTTCTGCTGACACTGCAGCATGAACTTTCCATAGCAACTTATTCCCACACCACCTGTTAATAATGCCAAGAGTAATGTATTTAACTCCCTGCATACTGTGCCAAAATGTTTACACAATTCAGCTTTTTTCAGACTTTAAAGACCAGACATAAATCCTAAACTAGTTCTGTCCCTTTTAAAAGCTCAGGGAGTTGCTTGCAACATTTTTGTGAGTAGAGCTGGGCGGATTTTTCCCAACTATTTTTAATAAAAAGTAGGGTATTCCTTTGGGGCTACTTTGCTAACTGTCTTGGGGTCCTCAAAAATGAACTGTTCTTTAGAACATTGTCAAGTATAAGTGCATCTTTTCAGTTAAACATCAGTTTTATTGACAACACACTTAAAACAAGAACTAAAACTTCTGAGCCGGGGGTGTCCAACCTTTTGGCGTCTCTGGGCCATACTAAAAAAAGAAGAGTTATCTTGGGTCACACATTAAATACACTGGGACACGTAATCACAAAAATATCTCATAATATTTCAAGTAAATTTATGATTTTGTGTTGGGCCCAACACAAAATAGCCATCCTGGGCCGTATGTGGCCCGTGGGCTACAGGTTGGACACCCCTATATCTAAACTAAAACTTGGTAATATCTGAAGGTCGGTTTTCTAATTCATCATCTGAATTAATAGTAATAAGAACTAACATTTATTTGTTTTTATTTATAATTTTGGTTTATATTTATTGCTATTATGATTAAAATTCTGTACTGGACAGATAAAAATCTACATTTTATTGCTAATAAACCTGAGACTTATTCTAGGAAGTGATGTACATTAGCTCCTGCAGCTGGTAGATAATGGAACCTGGATTCGTACTCTGATGTGCTTGTCTCTAGAGCCAGGAGTCTTTCTACTACACTAAAACTTTCTAAAATGGTTTCCTAGAAACATCGCATAAGGAGATAATAATAGGCATATCTCAATAAGGCTGTTCTGTGGTTGTTACCTTTGGGAACTTGACACTACATCCTTCTCCTGGAAATTCACAATACACAAGCATACTAAAGGCTCTGAGAAGTCCTGCAGTGAAAAAATCTGCTTAGTTCTGTGCAAGCCAACAGTTTCCAGACTCACTAGGGCATGGTGTGCTTTTCTCCTTAGCACATCTATGAACGCTTAGAGGAACATGCTCTTTGAAATACACTGTGAGAGACACTGCATCTGCCAGGCTACCTCCCAGCCAGAGGTGGATGCCCCAGGGGCCAGCGCCCCTTTCCTCTAGGTGTCATTTCCAACCACCTCTGAAGTCCTGTTTAAAGAAGACATATAAAGCTATTCTCTCTCCCCTTGGCTATTCTTTATCCACTCGCCTGGGACTTCTCCCTCCTGGTAATACTTTATCTGACTTCCTAAAAGGGATTGTTCCTCCACCCTTCTGCATATTTTGAAACAAATAACAAAATAAGCTATGAATTACTCAAAGCTCAACTTGTTTATTCAGATCCCCAGAGCAGCAAACATCATATTTTCATCCGAAAACCTCTACTAGTCCAGGAGAACTCTCTGCTTGAACAAACATTTTCATGAAACCCTACGCAGTGTGACAAAGCCAAATGAATCGGTCAATTCCTTCAGAAAGCATTTGATATCATGTACACATGGTCTAAATCGAAAATGATGTCACCCCTGGGTAAATGGTCCAATGACTAAAGAATTAGTAATTCTCAAGATTCTGAAAAAAATCTTTTCACAAAAGAGGATTGTCTACTAAATATCCAACACTTAAAACTAAATGAAAAAAGCATTGCTTGTAATTAGTCTACCTATTTGAAAACTCCCCAAGTTCTAATTGGAATACTCCATTTTCTTCCAGGTACCTAGCATTGTGTAAATATAACCAGAATTTTGAATTAGTGGCCAATTTATTCCTTTCTGTGCTACAACTCATTCCATTCATGTTGTGCTAATCTGGTGCTTTATGTTATGTCGACAATTGTATTATTGTTAGTTGGCTCCGTGCCAGGACTTGTAGCCATGAATGTTAATTTACTTTTTATTGGTAAATGAATAAAATGACAACTAGGCACAACCAAGACGGAATAGCCATTTTTCTTCTGAAAGGACTTTGAAGCTCAAATTTACTGAAGGAGGCAGAGTTGTTTTAGTACTCTCGGTCCTTTCATTGTTATCCATCTAAAGCCATAATGTTTCTTTTTCAAGAGATCCTATAAAAAGATTCAAAACTGAAAACCACGGAACCAAAATTTGTAGTATGCAGCATAGAAAAATCAACGGAAACTATAAACCCCACGTGACAAGAGCAATTTTAAAATATCCAGGGGATAAATAACCTGGCAAAGAGTCACAGCTGAAAATGTCAAAATCTTACCGCTAAGGATAAAATAAGGAATTAAATAAAACTTTGTCCTCTGGATTGGATTTATTACAGGTCAACAACTACTGAGTCATTAAGGAAAACGAGAGTCCAAGAGAGTTCCCGTGCCTACGACAGGCCTCCGTTCCCCAGCCGGAGTGGGTGCCCTGCCCTTGCCAAAAGCTCTGACTCAGCCACCTCTGCAGGGTGTGGACACCAGCTCTGAAGAGCCAGAAGCAAAATTTGGCTGCATCTGGCTGTCTTCCTAGTCAGCTGGCATTTTCAACCTCAGAGCCAGGGTTATGATTTAAATGTGGACATTTCTTAAAGTTCAGTTAATCCAGAGTGTTTGTAAAAGGCCAAATGCTGCAGAGCAATGATGGCTTTCTTATACAAAGAACAAAATTAAATGTTGCCTATCAGCTGGGCTAGGGAAGAAAGTGATCCAAGCCACATACTATGCTATTACCATAACTATATGCTATGTAATCACCATGATCATCTCACCATCAGGGTTGCAATGATCCTGGGGTAATGATGAGGTGATGCCACGCTGGCAATGCTTGGGGCTGATCAGAGTGATCATCCTTGTGATTCAGAGCATCTTCGAGCTCGTTTTTATTGGCTAGACCTGCATTTGCCCTCTCTTTGGAGAGAGCAGTGACTGTGAATACAATATTTTTTTTACATGGGAACTTGCTTTACTTTTTGATGTACAACTTACAGAAGTCTGTTGTCATAGAATCCCAGAGCCAGCAAGGTCCCTAGGGGTCATCGAGGCTGCATGTACATGCTGCACACAAACAGGGTCAGGACGGTCACATCTGGCCATTGCAGCTCATTTACGCAGCTGGGATTCAGAAACATCAGTTTCACTGTGCGTGCTGTGTCAAACCCCCCACAGAGCCCTGGCCTCAATGAGATGTGAAGCTCCATCGATGGCACTGGACTCTACCCACCCAGGCTGCTTATGGGTGGACCAGGTGACTCTGTGTGTTATGCTTTGGGAGGAACAAGCACTGGTGCCCTTGGAATCTCCCCATCTGCTGGCACTTTGCCTGAATCTCCAACCATTAGAGTCGCTCCTCTGGGCTAAAGCCATGTTTCCCCACCCTTTTTTTCCCTTTAGTACAAAGAATCATTTTTAACATCAGAACATTTTATAGATCTCCCATATAATGATTCTATTTTTAGATTCTGATGACTGGAAAAGGATGCAAAACAGGAAAAAAGCAACTAAACTCTCAGTGGTGCTCGTACATGGATTCATATTTAATAAATTTCAGTAATACCTTAATATATTTGAAAAATAATTACCAATATATTTATAAGTGATATTATTTACTAACTTTAGAGATAATGCTTTGGAAACATATGGATTCATGGAACTTTAAAGTTCATGTTCTTATTCCCTGTTTCCCATTCCACATACCCCGTGCTCTATCACCCAGATTTATGGCCCATTAAATGGGGCCACTGAATTAACTAGCATTTTATAAGCTTATGTTCTCTGGAACATATTTCATAGGGTTCAAAAAAAGTGTGCAAAGGAAAAAACAAAATTGAAAAAAGCTGGGTTATACAAAGTCAAATAGTTCTCTCTATTGCAGGACTTCTCAGAACCTTAACTGTTGGAAGCCATCTTGAATCACTGCGGAGGTACAGATTTCAGAATTCTCTAAACTTCTTAAACCATGGATTCTTTTTTCCAGGCACTACTGACAGCTCTGGGAACAGTGTTCTGAAGAACAACACTTTGGGTTAAAACATTGTTTCCAGAACATCTCTGCTGAATATAAACACATAACCTGGGAGAGAGAAACTAGTAAGACTCTTACCTCTAGTAGGATATTTCCAAGATTAACTCCCAAGAGAAGCTGCTGAGTTGCCAAGAGGGAGGTCTTAAAGGAATAACTTCTTGAACAGATCTTCTCTAAGGGGCATGAAATGTGTGAACAGCATAGCTTCTCATTTCAACTGAGATTTATGGCTTTACTTATTATCTTATTAAATTCCTCCCCTACCTTACCCCCCCTCCATAAAAGTCTCAGAGGCTAGGAGAGCAAATGACTCAAGAGTCCAGAAAGAAATCAGGTAGCAAAATCAATGGGAACATTCTTGTACCTCAGGGTTAAATGTTTTCTAGATGTTATATAAGTAAATAGTATATAGAATTTCTGTCTTTAGGCTGGATACAGGTTTTGCTTGTTTTGTATGGCATTCAAGGCACACCTCAGTGACAGAGTGGAGAGTTCTTGCTTCCTTATAGCATGTGTGTCATGGAGAGATGTAGGCTAGCTAAAGACTGCCAGATGATTACTTCAAGTGTCCCCAAGCCTGAACTCCCCTCTAATTATCCACCATCTTGCATACCCCAACATAAACTGAACCCTCAATTATACCTATTAGAGCTTCAGTCTTTACACTTAAGATTTGGATTCCTGGTTAAATTCTGACCCCCCCACCCCCAGAAAGGCACACATTTAAATTTACTAGTTTTTAACAACCTTAGTGTGACACTAAAAACAGGATTGATGAGGCTGGAGGTGTAGAAAGGCAAAGGGCATACAGGTACTGAGCACAGGCTCACTGGAGCCACCTAAGAGGCTGTCTCTTGATAAAGACCCAAGGGACTCCCAAGGGAGGTCATTTTGCCCCAGTTAAGTGGCAAGTTAAACAGCAAATCACTTGAGGTAAAACACAGGGCAGACCATCTGTGCTTGCAGACACAGCTAAACTAATCTGAGGGGAAAAAAACAGGAGCAATTACTAGAAATTTTAAAGCCTCGAGCAATTCTTCCTCAATCAAGTGAATATATCAGGTCAGAGTGATTTTTGGACTTGAGGTTACTAGCAGAATTGTTTCAATTTGTCATTCTTCGCTCATGTGTAGACACTGCTAATGAGCACATCTTTGCCACTCACTTACCTCGGTGGAGACATAATTTTGTTTTATAGCCCTCTCACAAGACATCATGTTGATCAGTTAATAATTTATCAAGAACCTGAAGCCAAATATTAAAACAAATGTGTACCATAGCACATCACTATATCTTTCTTCGTGAACCAGTCAAAGGGACAGGCAGAAAGTCAAGTTACAAAACATCTGTTCTTCTTCATGGTTCTCTTATAATGTGATTTTAACTTTTTCTGCAATTAAAACAAAAACCACTCCAATTAAAATGTTTGAACCAAATCCGGTGCAGCTATTAAGGTGTTAAAATATTCATTCTGTCAAATAGGAAAGAAAATGTTTCCCTTTGAGATTTTCTCCATTAAACTAGTTTCCTAATTACTACACACTATTTAAATAGCTTTGACTGCATTTTTTTATCTCAAATGATACAGTTCAATTAGCCTGTTAAAAATTCTAGGTCTCTAGTGACAGAGAAATCTCACAACAAGTCCAATCTATATCAGAGGGCATATATCTATTAAAATATCCTTGGTAGCTACCATCTTTCCTTTTTTTCTTATTATGATCCCACACTCAACTTCATATTATTCTGAATGTGAACTATTATAATGAATATTAATAGCAGTGTCAACTATAATTTATTAAGCAACTAGTAGATACCAGGCAGGACTAGATGCATTATTTTATTTAGTTATTGTAGTAATGGTCCAATGGTATATTGTGGATATATCCGCAGTTTACAGATAAGAAAATGAGATTGAGAAATAATTAGAAAGCTTCTTTATTTACATAATCAGTGTCTGAAGTGAGAATTAAACCCAGTTCTTCATCACCAAAGTTCATCCTCTGTTTTAAAAAAATTATATTTTATTGATTATGTTGTTACAGTTGTCCCAATTTTTCCCCTTTTGCCCCCCTCCACCCAGCAACCCCCCTTCCCTCAGGCACTCTCTACCCCTTTATTCATGTTTGTGGGTCATGTGTGCAAGTTTTTTGGTTACTCCATTTCCTATATTGTACTTTACAACCCGTGGCTATTCTGTAACCACCTGTTTGTACTTGTTAATCCCTTCAAATGGATTACCCATTCCCCCAAAACCTCCTTCCATCTGACAACCATCAAAATGCTCTCCGTATCCATGATTCTGTCTCTGTTCTTCTCATTTACTTAGTTTGTTTTTTAGATTCAGTTGTTGATAGATATGTATTTATTGCCATTTTATTGTTCATAGTTTTGATCTTACTCTTTTTCTTAAGTAAACCCCTTTGACATTTCATAATAATGGTTTGGTGATGATGAACTTTTTTAGTTTCATCTTGTCTGGGAGCTCTTTATCGGCCTTTCGATCCTAAACGATATCTTTACCGGTTGGAGCAATCTTGGCTCTAAGGTCCCGTTTTTCATGACTTTGAATATTTCTTGCCAATCCCTTCTAGCTTGCAAAGTTTCTTTTGACAAATCAGCCGACAGTCTTATGGGAACTCCCCTGTAGGTAACTGACTGCTTTTCTCTTGCTGCATTTTAAGATATTCTCTTTATTTTTAACCTTTGGCATTTTAATTATGATGTGTCTTGGAGTGGTCCTCATTGCATCCATCTTGTTTGGGACCCTGTGCTTCCTGGGCTTGCATGTCTATTTCCTTCACCAAATTAATGAAGCTTTCTTTCATTATTTTTTCAAGTAAATATCAAATTTCTTGTGCTTTCTCTTCTCTTTCTGGCACTCCTATGATGTAAATGTTGAACCCCTTGCAGTTGTCCCAGGTGCTACTTATACTATCCTCATTTTTTAAGATCCCGTTTCTTTTCGTTGTTCTGATTGGTTGTTTTTTGCTTCCTTATCTTCCAAATCATTGATTTGATCCTCAGTTTCATTCACTCTATTGTTGTTTCCCTGTAAATTGTCCTTTATTTCAATTAGTGTATGCTTCATTTCTGACTGGATCTTTTTTGTGCAGTAGAGGGCCTCATTAAGTTCCTTGAGCACCCCTAAAACCAGTGTTTTGAATTCTTTATC
This sequence comes from Mormoops blainvillei, assembly GCA_004026545.1. Lineage (NCBI taxonomy): Eukaryota > Metazoa > Chordata > Mammalia > Chiroptera > Mormoopidae > Mormoops > Mormoops blainvillei. The sequence goes on along the minus strand of PVJD01002161.1, from coordinate 135,627 downwards.
TTATTGATTGCTTTATCTCTATTTTGTTTAATTCTTTTCCTGGGGTTTTGATCTGTTCTTTTATTTGGGCCATGTTTCTTTGTCTCCTCATTTTGGCAGCCTCCCTGTGTTTGTTTCTACGTATTAGGTAGAACTGCTATGATTCCCTATCTTGGTAATGTGGCCTAATGTGGCCTAATATGGTAGGTGTTCTGTAGAGTCCAGTGGCACAGCCTCCTCATGCTGGGTACTTGAGGTGTGCCCTCTGTGTGGGCTGAGTACACCCTCCTCTTGTAATTGAGCCTTGATTACTGTTGGTAGGTCAATGGGAGGGATTTACCCAGGCCAGTCAGCTACAAGGATTGGCTGTGATCACTGACCACCAAACTCCACACTCCATGGAGGATCAGTTGTGCAGGGTCAGGGTGCTGGTGTTCCAACGTGGTCTGTAGCTGTCCATTGAGAGCACAGGCTCTGGGGTTTCCTGGGTGGTGCAGGCCAAGGATAACCCTGACCTGTGTTCTTCCCAGGAACACCCTGACTGAGCTATAAGGCAATCTAAGATGGCTGGTACTTGTGCTGGGCTTGGAGATTCCCAGGTGAATCCAAACTCTGAATCTAGGCTGGTTACAGCTAGTGTCAGGCCCAGGGCCACTTAGCAAGAGGTACAGGGGCTGGGCACTTTCTGAGGCCAGCTGTTACTTATTTGATAGGATTTAGGAAATTGTGAAGCATGAGCCAATGCCAGCCATTCATATGGAAAAGTCACAGTTAACAGTTTGGGTGGTCTCATAAGTTGGTTGGGATGGAGTCTCAGGGAATCTCCAGGGTTGGGCAAGTAGTGCAGCTAGATTGATGGAGTCTCAAATATGGCATCTGCCTGCTGGCTCTGTGGCTCTGTGCAGGGAGGGTTCAGAAAAGGAACAATGGCCTCTGCCTGCCTCTGTGTGGAAGAAAACTGTCCCCCAGATCCCTCCTTGATGCCAGACACTTCAGCTCCTCCCTGTATGCGACCGGTGCCTTTCAAGCTGCTACCTGGGTGGTGCTGGGGCTCAGAGGGAGTGACTCTGAGTAAGTCTGTGTATGGGTTCTTTAAGGAGAACTGTTTGGGACTCCAGAAGCTTCTTCCACTGACTCAGTACACACTGGTTTTTGCAGCCAGAAGTTAAAGGACCTACTTTCCTATTCTCAAACCCTGGGCTGGGAGGCCTGGTGTGGGATTGGGACTCCTGGCTGTCTAGATCTCTCTCCTGAATTTTTATCTATGACATGTGGATGTGGGACTGGCCATTCCATATCTTTGCATCTCTGTCCCTCCTACCAGTCTGAATGGATGTGGTTCCTTTAATTCCATAGCTGTTAGGCTTCCATTCACCTCGATTTCTGGTGGTTCTGAGTGATGGTTGTTCTATGGTTTAGTTTTAATTTCGATGTAGTTGTGCAAGGAGGCAAACTTTGCTTACTATGCCTCCATCTTGACCAGAACCAAAGTTCATGCTCTTAACCTCAAAGTCCATCCTAATCTTTGTTGATCCTTTAAACAAAATTCATTCAATGTAATTGTCTTTTCTTTAGTTAACTAAATACCTAATGTAGAGATAAAGTACTGTTGTTCTTTCTTTGTATTATTATTTAAAAAAATATACACAAAACTAAAAAAAATGGCATTATGGATCCTCATATATACCCAATGGTATATGATCCATACATATACATATATTTATATATGCATATATATTCCTCTTATCTCTCTACTTTTTAAAATTTCATTTTATTCTTGTTTTTTCTATTACAGTTATTCTAATTTTTCCCTCTTTGCCCTCCTTCATCCTACCCCATCCACTACTCCCACAGTCTATTGCTCCATTGTCCATGTCCATGGGTCATTCATACCTGTTCTTTGACTACTCCCTTCCACTTCTTTCTGTCCTTCCCCCCAACTCCTATGCTCTGGCAGCTATCAGTCTGTTCCCTGTTTCCATGACTCTGGTTAAGTTTTTCTCATTAGTTTATTTTGCTCATTAGATGACTCTTATAAGTGATATCATATGATATTTGTCTTTCACCAACTGGCTTATTTAATTTAGCATAATACTCTCCAGTTCCATCCATGCTGTTGCCAAGGGTAGGAGTTTCTTCTTTCTTTTTGCTGCATAGTATTCCATTGTGTAAATGTACCACAGTTTTTTAATCCATTCATCTACTGATGGGCACTTAGTCTGTTTCCAACACTTGGCTATTATAAATAATGCTGCTATGAACATTGGGGTGCATAAGTTCTTTTGAATGGGTTTTTCAGGATTTTTAGGGTATGTTCCCCTAAGATGAATTGCTGAGTCATAAGGCACTTCCATTTTCTTTATCCATTCATCTGCTAATGGACACATAGATAGTTTCTATACCTGTATTGTAAATAATGCTGCAACGAACATAGGAGTACAGATATCTCTTCAAGATAATAGTTTTGTTTTGCTGCATATGTGCCCATAAGTGGGTTTGCTAGATCATATGATAGTTCTAATTTCTTGAGGAATTTTCATAATGTTTTTCACAGTGGCCTTGCAAGTTTACCTTCAAAACAACAGTGCACAGGAGCTCTCTTTTCTCTGTATCCTCACCAGGACTTGTTATTGCTCGTCTTTTTGGTGATAGCCATCCTAATAGGAGTGAGGTGATATCTCATTGTGGTTTTGATTTGCATTTCCCTGATGATTAGTGATGTTGAACACTCTTGGACCTTTGTGTGTTTTCATTAGAAAAAATATTCAGGTTTTTTGCTCATTTTAAAATTGTTTTTTATTTTTGCTTTTGTTTCCTTTTGTTGCTATTGAGTTGTATGAGTTCTTTGTATATTTTAGGTATTTACTGCTTTTTAGATATGTGGTTTACAAATATTTCCTCCCATTCTAGATGTAACCTTTTAATTTTGTTGATGGTTTCCTTTACTGTACAAGTGAAGCATTTTAGTTTAATGTAGTCTTGCTTGTTCATTTTTTCTTTTGTTACCTGTGCTTTTGGTCTCATATCCAAAATACCCATTGCCAAGACTAACATCAAGGAGCTTTTTCCTTATCTTTTCTTCTAGGAGTTTTATGATTTTATGTCTTATCTTCAAGTCTTTAATCTATTTGGCTTGACTTTTGTGTATGGTGTAAGATAAGGGTCCAGTTTTATTCTTTTTAGTGTGGCTATATGGTTTATTCAATACTATTAATTGAAAAGACTATCCTCTTCCCATTTTATATTCTTGGCTCCTTTACCACAAATCACTTGAGCATAGTTTGAAATTAGGACGTGTGATGCTTCTACCTTTGTATTTCTTTCTTAAGACCTCTCTAGATCACTTTTGACTATATGGACATTTAAACAATATTTATTCTTTCAATCCATGAATACAAAATATATTTTTATTTATTTGTGTCTTCTTAAATTTCTTCCATCAATATCTTACATAGTACACAGATCTTTCATTTCCTTGCTTAAATTTATTCCTAGGTATTTTATTCTTTTTTTGCAATTATAAATGTGATTATGTTCTTAATTTATTTTCTGATAGTTTGTTGTTCATGTATAGAAACAAAACCGAATTTTGCATATTGATTTTGTATCCTGCTATGTTACTGAATTTGTTCATTAGTTCTGTCAGTTTTTTGGTGGAGTCTTTAGGTTTTTCAATATATAATATGTCACCTGCAAAAAAGAAAATTAGATGACTTTTTTTTCCTTGCCTAATTACACTGGCTAGAATTTTTAGTACTCTGTGGAATGAAAGTGGTGAGAATGAGCATCCTTGTCTTTTCCTGATCTTACAGGAAAAGCTTGCAGCTTTTGAGCATCAAATATGGTATTAACGGTAGCCTTGTCCATACAACCATTATTATGTTGTGAACTTTCCATTTATATCCTGTTTGCCGAGAGTTTTTAATTGCAAGAGGATGTTGTATTTTGTCAAATGCCTTTTCTGCAACTATTGGTATGATTATATGATTTTTATCTTTTATTAAAAATATGGTGTACATATTTATCAGTTCATGGATATTGAATCATCCTTGCATCTTTGGAATACATTCCACCTGATTATTGTGTGTGATGATTTTAATAGACTGTCCAATTCAGTTTGCTGATATTTTGTGGAAGATTTTTGCATTTATGTACATCAAAGATATTGGCCTTTTCTTATAGTATCATTGTTCTGGTTTTAGTATCAGGGTAGTATTAGTGTTGTAATATAAGCTTGGAAGTGTTCCCTCCTTTCCTATTTCTTGGAATAGTTTGAGAAGGATTGGTATTAATTTTTCTTTCAATGTTTAGTAGAATTCACCATGGAAGATGACCAGCCTTGGATTTCTCTTTGTTGCAAAGGCTTTGATGTTTGAATCAACCCCTTACTAGTAATTAGTACATTCGGATTTTCTACCTCTTCATGATTCAGTCACAGTAGATTTATGTTTCTAGGAATTTATTAATTTCTTCTGAATTGCTGCAATTTAGTATAAAATTGTTTATAGTAGTCTCTGTTGATCCTTTGTATTTGTATGATATCCATTTTAATGTCTCCTCTTTCATTTATAATATCATTTGAGTCCTCTATCTTTATTTCTTGGTATGTCTAGCTAAAGATTTGTCCATTTATCTTTTCAAAAAACAGTTATTCATTTTATTGACCTTTTGAAATAAAAAAAATGAAAAAACCTTGCGAAAAATTAAATGGAAACATGATACCAAAATTTATGGGATGCAGCAAAATTGGTTGTAATAGAGAAGTTTGTAATGATAAATGCCTACATTAAGAAAAAAGAAAGATTACAAATAAATGAAGTAACTTTACACCAAATGAACTAAAAAAAAGGACAAACTAGGCCCAAAGTGAGTAGAAGGAAGTAACAAATGTCAAAGAGAAAAAAAAAAGAAGTGTATAACCCTTTAAAAATATAAACATCATTTTTAGCTCTCAGGCTACGTATAAACAGTCCACTGGCTATATTTGACCCACTGGCTCTACTTTGCTGACCCTTCTTAGTTCAAAAAGACCATCTCCCTAGGATACAAAGAGTCACGTAAGGTATAGAGTGGTTCTGAAAGAGCAAATGGAAAATACCTAGACACAGTCATATTCTAAGGTGGCTTGTTTAAATAAAGATTCTAATAAGATCCACACATTTAATTTAGTAGCTATGTCTCTTTATGCTATAAATTCTTCCTTCTCCTTTTGGTTTGTTGGTAAACAAGGTATTTTTTTTTCTGTAGGCAAAAAATTTGTTTAACTGATATTTTTGCAATATTCTTCATTATGTTTATTTTCTGTATTTCCTGTAAAATGTTAGATCTTGAGATTTGATTAGATTCTGATTCAAACTTTTAGGAAATAATAATTCAAAGTTGGTACTATATACTTCCAATTACATCACATCATGAGGAATATAAAGTTTCTAATTGCCCCAGTTCTACTATGCCAAAATTATTAATGGGTTCAGGTGATGTCAGGCCTATGTCTTCACTATTAAATTTTCCTTTAAATGTATGCATATGGTTTTATGACATCCATTGATGGCTATTTCTTGTATCTATTATTTTTTGAGGTTTTAAAATGGTGATATTTTAGTTTCGTAATTCCTTCTGCATTTATTAGTTAGAATTCTTTTGTAAGGATTTTCTTTTCCTTACTAAATATTTAGCTACTCTAAAATATAGTCCATATTGGAAATGCAGGATAAACACTTGTTTCCTTTCCTTAACCAATTTTAACTTAGTGTCCTGGTGAGTTCCAATAGTAATCAATGTGCTTTTTTAAAAAAAGCTATTATTTTCAAATTTTAAAACAAAACATACTTTATATGTATATACGTGTAATAAAATTTATGGGTTTGTATACATATAAAATATATAGACATATAATATAGGCAAATGCATACATTTAAAATAAAAACCCATACATACATGTACTTTATTATTCCATTGCAAACATTTTTTGCCTTCCTTATGTTATCCCATTTTAGGCAAATGGGCACTTTTCATGTTAGCTCCTATGTCATCATTTTCATCTTCTTCTCCTCCTCCTTCTCCTCTTCCTCCTCTTTATTCTTCTTCTTGGCTTGACTTAAAATAACAAAAATTTATTCTCTCACAGTCTCTGTGGCCAAAAGTCAACATGTGGCCACTGCTGAACTATCTTCAGAGGCTCTAGGGGAAATTCTATTCCTTCTCTTTCCCATATTTTCAGCAGAGAAGCTGTTGGTATTATTGGGCTTGTCTATGTATCACTCTGATTTCTGTTTCTGTCTTTACTCTGCCTTATCCTCTTCTCTATGTGTCTCTTTGTGTAACTTTAGTCATGCGAACACTTATCATTGGATTTAAGGCCCATGCTGATCATCTGTGATCTTTAACTTAGTTACATCCACAAAGACACTTTTTCCAAATAATATCACACTCACAGGTTCTGGGAATTGGGATGCAAGCCACTACAAATATCTTTTTGTGATTTATTTTGGGATTATTGATCTTTTAACAAAATGTTTTTGAGGACTATTAATGTATTATAAACTATAATATTGCAAATACAGAAGCATTGATTGGCATTTTGTTTTATTTCAATGTCACATACAGTAAAAGTTTACTAGTGACCTATGAAATATAAAATTCTCAATCAATGGTAAAAAACCTTCAAAGCCTAAGAAAAGGCATTGCTTTTGCTAGTACAATTATTTGGTTTCCTGCCATCCTTTTGTTTTATATGTGTTTATGTGGGGATAGAAGGAGGAAATAGGGTCAGAGCTTATAAAATAAAAGAATGCACAAAGGGTTTCATCTTCATTTTATAAAAGAAACTTGAATTGGCTTGTCACATCTTTGAGGATTCACTTTCACTCTTTGTTATAAGTTTTCTATCCCAGTGGTGTCCTAACCACTTTTACATAATAGTAAAATAGCTCAAAGGACTTGGAAGATACAGAATCACCAGATGCATTTTCTTTATATCTTTTGTAACAAAAGAAGTAGAGAAAATGTTAGGGTTTTTTGTTTGTTTGTTTGTTTGTTTGCTTGTTTGAAATCCATACACCCCTGTTTCAAAGAATCATCATTCCTGAGACAGAAAATTCTTGATTGCATTACAAACATTCAGACAGAGTCACCTTATGTTGTCAGAATCTGTATTTCACCTGTCAGTGTCATTATATGACAGCAGTGTGGGCTATTTTGGTAGCTTTTTTTCCATGCTGGGAGAACAAAACATCTCAGATTCATTTTACATATTTTCTGCCCTACATCTGAAATTGTTTATTTCTCCCAGAGAAGCTTCGTTCTTTTAGTAGAAAATGATATTTAGGGTGCTGGGGATGCTCATTCCAATGGGTTACCATTGTTTCTAGGGTTTATTTCCTTTAAAAGTAAGTTGTCATTTATTTTTTATATAATTTGGTAAAATTACACCTGAGTTAGCCAGGGAATGCCTGGGCTTATGTTTATTCACCCAGAATAATTATTAATTGTACTCTTTAAAAGTTCCCAGTTTGGATAAGTTAAATGACCACTTCACTTATAAGTGACTTAATCTGATTTTATTGGGTGCCAAAAGTACATTTTCTTTATCTTTAAAGTCCTGTAGCTTCACTAGAATATGTCTTAGTGTTGCCATCTGGGTCAGTTTTCTCAAGTACATGATATACTCTTTCAATAAGCCTTTTATTTCAGGAAGCTATCTTGTTTTACAGTGTGTAGGAATTGCTATGTGCCATTGTTTTGCATTTGGTGGAGCTTCTAATCATATGTATGTTGAATTTTCTTTTTATATACACTTATTATTTTCTTTTTTACATTCATGTTTGTATTTGTTTGATTTCTTCATGTTCTCCTTTCTGTTCTCTAGTTCTCTTAATGTCTTCTCTGCTGTCTAGTGTCTCATGTTTCTTTTAGTATAGTCTTCATTCTGAAGTGCTTTTTTCTAAATTTGTGCAATTTTTTCCAGAACCTTGACAGAATTTTTTTACATCCTGCTGGGTTTCAACCATCTCATTTCTCAGATTTTCTGTTTCTAAGTTATATTAAGTTTTCATTGCTCCCATACTATTCTTATCTTTATGTTAGCTCTTTTGTAATATTAAGCTATAGTTTCCACTAGCTTCGTGATTACATTTTTCTGTTGTGCCTTCATTAAGAGTTCATTTTCCTCTTTTTTTTTTTTTTGGTAAAATGTCCTTATATGGAGTTTGATTGCAATCCCTTTCATTTAGTCTTGCTTGTTCAAGGCACTTTTTTTCCTTATTGTTTTAAAAGGCGATTCCTATGGAGACAGGTCAGCGTGGTTTTCCTAGAGAAATGATTCTAAGGCTTCCTCCTCTGTTGTTACCTTGAAACATTAAAAAAATCCAGCCATCAGTTCAACAGTCCTGGTTCCTCCGGACTCTCTTCTCCTGTCAGGAGTTGAAACTTTTCATGTTTCACCATTGGTTCTACACTGCTCATTTCTTTTTTTAAATAGTAATTATTTTCTCAGAGCAAGTCTTTGTCTTTCCAGAGGGGAAGATCTTGAGTATATCTGAGACTCTTGAAGGTGTAGTCTTCCTAAGACCTTCTGATTTTTTTCCTGGGTACTTAGTATGTCTCATTTGCACTCATCTGCTCACTGGAGTCTGTGGAGTTTTCATCCAGTTTTACCAACTGATTGTTTTCAGGTTCACTTGCCCAGGATTCCACTTCCAGTGAGTTCGCCTGTCTTTGGGAATCAGCATTTAATGCAATTTTTGTGTTTCAAGTCTCTAAGACCATTGGAATTCTCTTTTGTATTCTTTCCACAGCCAGCACAGGTGATACCCTCACACATGTCCCAAACAGTCTCTGCTGTTGCTGGTGGCATCATCTACTTCTACTCTAGAGTTCAGGAGAACTCTTTGTCATGTCATTTTGTTAAAGATGCTGTTATTTTTATTTCTAAATCTTGCTATTCTAGTTTATCTATCTGTTTTGTTTTGTTTTATGAGACGATTTAAGGATATTTATATACTATGCTGCCATAATGATTTTGTTCTGGCTGGAAATTTGAGCTCACTTTTAAAAAACTGACCTGACATAGTTAATTTTGGAAGCATAAAAAACAAGACAGGACCTCGTAGAATTCAACCCTTTGCCACATGGGGAAAAATTCAACCTGAATCAAGAGTTAGATTTTCTACACTAGGCTTTATCCTCGGTTGCCACCAAAGCTTCAGGCAAAATCGCTAGAAGGGCAACTTTGTCTCTGACTGTCTTCCTTCTACCTCACTCAGCACTGTGTCAGGGCCCATGGGCATAGGTGCTAGGTCTTCTGAGCCTTGCTGTTTTGGGTCATTATCGGGAGACTCTACGAGGTATAAGGCATGTATTCAAAGTCGGGCTAAATCAGGCAAAGCCAGAAAAGCTAGAACTGGATGATGACAGAGGGATACCATCTGTGAGCCAAAGTATGGGCCATGGAGTTCACAGGGTGAGCCAGCAATTGCTTTTGAAGGGCTGAGGAAGCAGGTAGCCGGAGTCAGAGCAGTAGGAGGGTCTCTGACAGGCAACCGCCCAGGCTGAGGCCACTTGGGCTCCCATTTGCTGCTGTTCTTGCTGGCCAGTTCGGCTGCATTTAAAATGTTTGCTGACTGTTGCTCAGCAGGGCCGTGTTCTTGGACAACACTGGGGAACATAATGGAGCATCTTTTCTATCTGGAGCCTTAAAAACTGGTCATAAGTTTTTTCCACCATTGGAGATGCCATTCTTGTTGTAGTAATTACCTCACTATTGTGATTTGAAAATTTGAAAATTCTCAAGCTCGGTCTCTGAGAGCAGATCAAAACAATTCAAGACAAGTACCCTTAACTACTTTCTCCTTTCCTTAAAAGGACCCCACCTCTGAATAATCCTCTTCATTCCTGCTAGGTTAGAGAAAATGATGGATCTGCTCACAAGGCTATGATGTCAAGTCTTACAGAGACATTCAATGGAAAAGCAAAAATATTTCACTGTTTGCTAAATGCTACCTCCCTCAGCACTTGCCAGGGCCCATGCAATGAGTGTCACTCACATTATCGTATTTAAATTGTCACAAAAAGTTGTATGGTTGGGGGTATCAGTTAAGGTTTAGTTGTAGGCAACGTAAACCACTCTAACTATTTTAAGTAAAAAGAGATATGGGGAATTAGGTGCTTAGATGGAGAAGCAGGCTTTAAGCTAGTCCTTCAAGACTGACTCCCATAAGAACAATTCAGGACTGACCAGCCAGCCAGGAACTGCTAACTCTGTCACAGTTCGAAAGCTGCTCTGGGATTTGATGCCTTTAAGATCTTTCTCTACAACAGTTGTTCCAGGATCAGGAAGCTGCTGTTGCAACTGTTGGCTCCAGGAATACTTGCCTTAGCAGTGACCCACAGACCAGGGCCAGGTGCCAAATGCATGCCATGAAAATGGATGCCTTGGGTACTGTCTACCCTTCTCCTCACTAAACTCAGTTCCAAATTTAGGTCTCAACCAGAGTACATGTAACTGGCAGAACCTAAATTACATAAGGAACCTTTTCTAAAAGGGAGTCACAGAAATACAGTCAACATCCTAGCCTCACAGCAATCCAGAGAGACGTACTAGGTAGTCTATCAGTCCTATTCATTGATGGGGAAATGGAGTTGAGCTTTGACTAGAAGAACTAGTCATATGGTCAGAACTGAAAGAGGCAAGATTTAATCCAGATCTAAACTCATGTTCTCAAACACCTCACTCTTTTGCCTACCCAGAAAGTGTTCTGTGGTCAAATAGGAGTGAGACGGGCTTGTTTATAAGCATAATCAGGACTTCCTTATCCACAAGCAACTTTCCCTGACTGTACCACCTTATTATTTATAATTTATTGGTTTCATCCCCATCCTTTATATCCCGTTACGCTTCCAAAAGGTAGGAGGACTCTTCTTGTATCTGATAACTTATGAAATCTACTGCCTGAGCTTTCAGTCTGCTATACATGGACAGGTTTGTACTTTGACTAAATATTCTAGGCTATTTCCAAAGGTGGCAAGCTATATTGCTTAAGTTGTCATGGAAAGTTGTTATTTCCCTAGTAAAAATTAAGTTTGACTTAATACAGGGAATAAAATGGAAATACTGTTTCCTTCTGTAAATGGGCCTCAGAAAGTTCTAACGTCTATCAAAATGCTCCATGCCATATATGCATTTATTTGCTTCTTAACATTGTGCATTCTTTATTGAGGGTCTATTATGTGCCAGGAATACAGTTGTATATAAACACACATGGTTTCTGCCCTCATAGTGCTTATAGCTTACAGGTGAGGACCAACATTAAATCACCATGCAAAAGGGTTAACACAGGAGAAGTATAGAACCATGGGAGTGACAACAGAAGGGTGAGCACATACTTCTCTGGAGGAATTTCATCTAAGCAGATACCTGAAAAATGTGTGGAGATTAGTGAGGCAAAGAAGAAAGGGATGAGTGTTGTATTCATAAGGGGGCTGCCATGCCAAAGTCCTGGAAAAGAAAGAAAGCAGGGTGCACCTGAGATAGTGAATGGGGAGCAGATTGGTTGGAGTATGGGGTAGAAAGGACAGTGGATCAACATGAGCTGTAAATGTGGACAAGGGCAGGTCATTGCAGACTTGGAGGTTGACTTAACAGAACAAAACCCTCCATACCATTCAATGTAATCATTTGAAATTGCTGCTGACTCAGCCAGATGGAAACATATGCTGAAATAATGAGTAATGGTCAACAGGTTAGTAGGTTCATCATAGTAAAAAGAAGCAGATGCTACTGAAACATACATGCAATTGAAAGATCTCTTTTTATAATGTATATTGTACCTCTAATATAGAGGTCAGATTTAGTGAAGATGCATTTTTTTACAAAAGTGTATTTCTATTTATTTATTTTTCTATTTATTCTATTACAGTTGTCCTAATTTTTCCCCTTTGCCCCCTTCCACTCAGTCCACCTCTCCCTCCCTCAGTCTATCCCCACTGCATTGTCAATGTCCATGGATCATTCATATATATTCTTTGACTAATAATCACTTCCCCTTCCTTCTGCCATTTCCCTTCTCCCTCCTCCCCTCTTACAGATGTCAGTATGTTGCATGTTTACATGTCTCAGGTTATATTTTGCTTGTTAGTTTATTTTGTCCATTAGATTCCAGTTATAAGTGAGATAATATAATATGTCTTTCACTGACTAGCTTATTTTCCTTATCATAATGCTCTCCAATTCCATCCATGCTATAGCAAAAGGCAGGACTCCCTTCTTTCTTTCTGCTGCATAGTATTCCATTGTGTAAATGTACCACAGTTTATTAATCCATTCATCTGCTGATGGGCACTTGGGTTATTTCCAACACTTGGCTATTATAAATAGTGTTGCTATGAACATAGGGGTACATATGTTCTTTTGAATCAGTTTTTCAGGATTCTTAGGGTATATTACAAGCAGCGGAATTGCTGGAATATAAAGCAGTTTCATTTTTAATTTTGGGGGGAAATTCCATACTGTTTTTCACAGAGGCTGCACCAGTCTGCATTCCCACCAACAGTGCACTAGGGTTCCCTTTTCTCCACATCCTCGCCAACACTTGGTATCTGTTGATTTATTGATGATGGCCATTCTGATTGGTGTGAGGTGACATCTCATTGTGGTTTTAATTTGTGTCTCTGATGGCTAGTGATGTTGAGCACTTTTTTATATGCCTATGGGCCATCTGTACATCCCCCTTGGAGAACTGTCTATTCAGATCCTTTTCCCATTTTTAACTGGATTGTTTGTCTTCCTGGTGTTGAACCATATGGTTTCTTTATACATTTTGGAGATTAAACTCTTGTCTGGTGTATCACTGGCAAATATGTTTTCCCGTACAGTTGCTTCCCTTTTCATTTTGATAATGGTTTCTTTGCCATGTAGAAGCTTTCTAATTTGTTAAAGTATAGTTGCATTTGTTTAATTTTTTCCTTTATTTCCCTTACCCAAGGAGATTTATAAGCAAAAACATTGCTATGTGGTACATCTGATATTTTATTGCTTGTTTTCTGCTAGGACTTTTATGGTATCACAACTTATAATTAAGTGTTTTATCCACTTTTAGTTTATTCTGGTATATGGTGTAAGTTGGTAGTCTAGGTTCATTTTTTTGCATGTACCATCCCAGTTCCCCCAACCAGAATCGAAGAGATTGTTTTTCCTCCATTCTATGATTGTGCCCCCTTTTCCAAATATTAATTGACCATAGAGACATGGGATTATCTCTGGGCTCTCTATTCTGTTCCATTGATCTATGTGTCTGTTCTTATGTCAGTACCAGGCTGTTTTGATTACAGTGGACTTGCAGTATAGTCTGATATCAGGTATTGTGATCCCTCCAACTTTGTTCTTCTTTCTCAGGATTGCTGAGGCTATTTGGGGTGTTTCTTGGTTCCATATAAATTTTTAAAATGTTCTAAATCTGCAAAATATGCCATTGGTATTTTAATAGGAATTGCATTGAATCTATAGATTGCTTTGGGTGGTATAGACATTTTAATATGTTAACTCTTCCAATCCATGAATACAGTGTATGCTTCCATTTATTCATATCTTCCTCAATTTCTTCCTTCAGTGTTCTGTAGTTTTATGAGAACAGATCTTTTAAATCCTTGGTTAAATTTATTCCTATGTACTGTTTTACTTGTTGCTATACTAAATGGTATGTTTTTTTAGTTTCTCTTTCTGATAGCTCATTGTTGTTCACAAATTCCTTTGATTTCTGAATATTGACTTTGTATCCTACTATGTTGCCAAATTCACTTAATAGGTCACGTAGTTTTTTCATGGACACTATAGGGTTTTCTATGTATACTATTATGTCATCTATGAATAATGAGTTTTACTTCCTCCTTTCCAATTTGGATACCTTTTATTCCTTTTTCTTGTCTAATTGCTGTGGCTAAAACTTCCAATTCTTTGTTGAATAAGAGTGGTGACACCAGACAGCTTTGTCTTGTTGCTGATCTTGAGGAAAACACTTTTAGTTTTTGTCCATTGAATACAGTGTTGGCAGTAGGTTTTTTGCATATGGCCTTCTTATGTTGAGGTATGCTCTCTCTGTTCCCACTTTGCTGAGTGTTTGTATTATAAATGTGTGCTTGATTTTATCAAATACTTTGACAGCAATTATGGATTTTTGTACTTTATATTGTTTATGTAGTATATTACATTTATTGATTTGCAAATATTGTACCATCCTTGTATCCCTGGGATAAATCCCACTTGATCATGGTGTATGATCTTTTTAATGTATTGCTGGATCTAGATTGCCAATATTTTGTTGAGGATTTTAGCAACTATGTTCATGAGAGATATTGGCCTGTAATTTTCCTTCTCTGTTTTGTCTTGCAGAAGTGTGTTTCTAATGCTCAATGAACATTCAGAGCAATGACATAGGAAATTATCATCTTTTAAAAGGACACTCATATTTTTTAGTATTCCAGAAATCAGACCTTCATTGTTCAATCATAGGGATAGAGATTTCCACCTTTAAATAATTAAATTATCTTTCATATTTGTCCAAAATTCCCTCTATTATTCATGAACGAGTGATGATTTTATAACAATTTATTCAAAGATGAACATTGTAACAGCGATATTTAATTATTACTTTTAGGGAAAAAAGAAAGCAATGTTCTTCTTTACCCATAGGTTTGAGTTTTAGGATATTCTAGTGATGAAGAAGGTGCTGGTGACTGGGAATGTGGTTGGAGTTGTCCCAGTTGTAGGTACTGGGATACTTGGATGGGGACTATATAGGAAGGCACCATAAGGTATTAGGAGAGTGTGGCAGCCCACACCAGGCAATAGCTTGGCAGCCACTGACATCTGCAAAAGAGCCTGTGGTGTTTCTGGGCCTTGGGGGCAGCCCTGGTCTTTAACTAATTAAATTTTGTGATTACTTCTTTGATTATCTGGCTCCCTACAGTATTTACTTAACATCAGAGCAGGTTAGGAGACTTTAAGGTTTCCAATAAATTCACTTCCACGTATGTAAGAATGAAATAAATGACAGTTGAATGGCAGGCAGGCTGATATACAACAAAGCCATGGTGCATGATAAGTTTGCTTTCATTGTCTGTTTCTGCCTTCCAGGGATTGGGCAAAATTTTGCTGCTCTCTCTTCTGCCCTAGCTTACTCATTCTCTCAAAAATTATCTAGGTTCCAGGATCTCTGTTGGGTATTGGACCAATAATAGTTCATTAAATCATTTGACAATTATTTAGTGAATATCAATTATGTGCCATGCAATGTTCTGATCACTGGTAAACAAGAGAGACAAGGATTCTGCATTCACAGAGTTTATATTCTAATGGGGGAAACTGAAAATAAGTACACACACAATGGATATTTGAGAGTAATGTAGAAAACTGCTAAACAGAGAATTTAAAATTAGGTGATATGATAATAACATGGTGACTACCTTAGCTTAGGTGGTAAGGAAGGCTTTCTGGAGGAGGTGACTTCTGTATTGAGACATGAATGGCAAGAGTAAGTCCTGCGAAGATCTGGGAGAGAATTCCACACAGGGGAACAGCTAGTATAAAGACTCTATATCAGAAATGATTATAATATGTTCAAGGAAAACACACACACTTGTAACTGGAGTATAATGAAGGGGAGAGCAGGACAAGGAAGTTTGGAGAGGTGGAGAGATGTTTGAGGCTTCATGGGCAAAGGTAACATGCTTAATTTTTGTATGTGCATTGGAAAGCCACTGAGGCTTTTTTTCAAAATTATCTCTTTTCTTTCTTTCTTTTTTTCTTTTTCTTTTTTTGCTTGATCATATGGTAGTTCTATTTTTAATTTTGTGAGAAACCTCCATACTGTTTTTGACGGTGGCTATACCATTTTACATTCCCACTAAAGTGGGAAGTAAAGTACACCAAGGCTCCCTTTAGTACACATCCTCATGAGCATTTGTTATTTCTTGCCTTTTTGTCTATTTTTATTTTTATTATTTTTTAAAATAATATTTAATTCTCAATTACAGGTGACATACAATATTATATTAGTTTTAGATGTATAACCCAGTGGACATTAGGTAACTTACAAAGTGATCACCCTGATAACTCTAGTACCTATCTGAGACCATATATAGTTATTACAATATTATTGACTATATTCCCTGTATTATTGACAGTAGAGACTGTACTGGCTCTACTTTAATCCTGGTGACTATTCTGTAACTATCAGTTTGTGCTCCTTAATCCCATTTATCTTTTCTGTCTTTATCTATCTGTTTATCTATCTAACATCTCCATAGAAAATGCATTGTTTTGTTTGATATTGAATAAATTATATTTTACTTTCACCATTTTGTACCTCGCTTTTTTTCACTTAACAGTGTACCTTTAAAATTTAAGACAGTAGCAAATTCTTTTTTAATTATTTTTATTTTCTTATTTTTTAAGAGATTTTATTTATGTATCTTTAGAGAGAGGAGAAGGGATGGAGAAAGAGAGGAAGAGAAACATCATTGTGTGGTTGCCTCTCGCATGCCCTCAACCAAGGATCTAGCCTGCAACCCAGGCATGTGCCCTGACTGAGAATTGAACCAGCAGCCTTTGGGTTCACAGTCCACTGGGCCACACAACCCAGGGTGACAATAGGGATTAAAAAAAAACAACTTTCTTTCTTTCTTTCTTTCTTTCTTTCTTTCTTTCTTTCTTTCTTTCTTTCTTTCTTTCTTTCTTTCTTTCTTTCTTTCTTTCTTTCGTTGTTCAAGTACAGTTATCTCCATTTTCCCACCATCACTTTTCCTTGTCCCACCCACCCCCACCTCTCACCCTCAATCCTTCCCATCTTTGGATTTGTCCATGGGTTCTTTATACATGTTCCTTGAAGGCCCTTCCCCTTCTTTTCCCCCATTCCCCCTTCCCCCTCCCCTCTGGTTACTGTCAGTTTGTTCTTTATTTCAATGTCACTGGTTATATTTTGCTTGCTTGCTTGTTTTGTTGATTAGGTTCCACTTATACATGAGATCATATGGTATTTGTCTTTCAACACCTGGCTTATTTCACTTAACATAATGCTCTCCAGTTCCATCCATGCTGTCCTGAAGGGCAGGAGCTCTTCCTTTCTTTGTGCTACACAGTATTCCATTGTGTAAATTTACTGTAGTTTTTTGACTCATTTCCCCTTGGGCACTTAGGTTGCTTCTAGTACTTGGCTACCGTAAATTGTGCTGCAAGGAACATTGGGGTACATAGGTTCTTTTGAATTGGCATTTTAGGATTCTTGGGGTATAATCCCAGCAGTGGAATTACTGGGTCAAAAGGCAGTTTTTAGTTTTCTGAGGAAATCCCAAACTGTTTTCCACAGTGGCTGCACCAGTCTGCATTCCCACCAACAGTGCACTAGGGTTCCCTTTTCTCCACATCCTCACCAGCACTTTTTGCTTGTTGATTTGGTTATGATGGCAATTCTGATGGGTGTGAAGAGGTATCTTATTATGGTTTTAATTTGCATCTTCTGATGGCTAGTGATGTTGAATATCCTTTCATATGCCTCTGGGCCCTTTGTATATCCTGCTTGGAGAAGTGTCTGTTCAGGTCTTTTGCCCATTTTTTAATTGGATTGTTTGTCTTCCTGGAATGGAGTCATGTGAGTTCTTTGTATAGTTTGAAGATCAAGCCCTTGTCCGAGGTATTACTGGAAAATATATTTTCCATACGGTTGGTTCCCTTTTCATTTTGCTGATGTTTTCTTTAGCCTTGCAGAAGCTTCTTATTTTGATGAAGTCTCATTTGTTTATTCTTTCCTTTATGTCCCTTGCTATAGGGCATATATCAGTGAAAATATAGCTGTATGGAATACCTAAGATTTTCCTGCCTATGTTCTCCTCTAGGACTTTTATGGTGTCAAGACTTATACTTAATTCTTTTATCCATCTTGAGTTTATTTTGGTGTATGGTGTAAGTTGGTGGTCGACTTTCACTTTTTTGCATGTAGCTGCCCAGATCTCCCTACACCATTTGTTAAAGAGGCTATTTTTGCTCCATTTTATGTTTCTGCCCCCTTGTTGAATACTAATCGACCATATTGACATGGCTTTATTTCTGCAGTCTCTATTCTGTTCCATTGATCAATGTGTCTATTCTTATTCCAGTAACAGATTTTTTTGACTACAGTGGACTTGTAATATAGTTTGATTTCAGATATTGTGATCCCTCCTACTTTGTTCTCCTTTCTCAAAATTCCTGTGGCTATTTTGGGTCATTTATGGTTCCAAATTAATTTTTGAAATGTTTCTTCTGTATCTGTGAAATATGTCATTGGTATTTTATTAGGGATTTCATTGAACCTATAAATTGCTTTGGGTAGTATGGACATTTTGATGATGTTAAATCTTCCAGTCATGAACACGGTATATGCTGCCATTTATTTGGGTCTTCCTTAATTTCTTTCTTCAGTGTTGTGTAGTTTTGTGAATATAGGTCTTTTACCCCTTTGGTTAGGTTTATTCCTAGTACTTTGTTTTTGTTGTTGCTATAGTAAATGGGATTTTTTCCCTGATTCCAATATTTTGTTGTTGGTATACAAAAATGCCTTCGATTTCTGAATATTAACTTTGTACCCCTTGCTTTGCCAAATTTCTTTATTTGGTTGAGTATTTTTTGGCGAATTCCATAGGGTTTTCTATGTACACTAACATGTCATCTGCAAGCAATGACAGTTTTACTTCCTCCTTTCTGATTTGGATGCCTTTTATTTCTTTTTCTTGTCTGATTGCTGTGGCTAGGACTTCCAATACCATGTTGAATAGAAGTAGTGAAAGCAGATGTAGTTGTTTTGTTCCTACTCTTAGTGGGAAAGCTTTTAGTTTTTGCCCATTGAGTATGACGTTGGCTGTAGGTTTTTCATATACGGTCTTTATTATGTTGTGGTATGTCCCTTTTACTCCCAGTTTGCTGAGTGTTTTTATCATAAATGGCCAGTGTACCTTATCAAATGCTTTTTCTGTATCTATTCATATGATCATGTGATTTTTGTCTTTCCATTTCCTTATGAGACGTATTACATTTATTGATTTGTGAATATTGTACCATCCTTGAATCCCTGGGATGAATCCCACTTGATCATGGTATATGATCTTTTTAACGTATTGCTAGATGTGGTTTGCCAATATTTTGTTGAAGATTTTAGTGTTGATGTTCATCAGTGGTATTGGTGTGTAGTTTTCTTTCTTTGCTGTGTCCCTATGTAGTTTTGAAATTAGGAAGATACTCACCTCACAAGAAGAGTTTTGGAGTCTTCCCTCTTCTTGGATTTTTTGGAATAGTCTGAGAAGGACTGGTGTTAGCTCTTCATTAAATGTTTTGTAAAATTCTCCTATGAAATCATCTGGTCCAGGGCTTTTGTGTGCTGGGAGTTTTTTGATTACTGCTTTAATTTCACCACTTGTTATCAGTCTTATTGGGCTTTCTGCTTCTTCTTCATTCAGTTTTGGAAGATTATATTTTTCTAGAAATTTGTCTATTTCACTCAGGTTTTCAAATTTCTTGGTGTATATTTGTTTGTAGTAATTTCTTACTATCCTTTGTCTTTCTTTGGTAACAGTAGGGATTTTTAAACAAGGAAATGACATGATATGATTTAATTTTTTAGAAAAATACAACTCTGGCATCTATAGGTGAGTGTATGGTATGAATTTTAGATGCTATAACAAGACACAATAGACTGGGTGGCTTAAACAACAAAAATTTACTTCTCTCAATTCTGGAGATTGGGAAGTCCCAAGATTATGGCATCACCAGATTTTATATCATGGTCTGCTTCCTTGTTTTTCTTCCTTTGTTCTCAGATGGGGGGAGTGGCAAGGGAGCTCTCTGAGGTCTCTCCTTTAAGGGCACTAATCCCATTTATGAGGGCCCTGCTCCATTATCTAATCTAAAGGCTTTTTCTCCAAATACTTTTATACTGAAAATTAGGTTTCAGTGTTTCAATTTGGGGGGACATAAACATTTTAGTCCAGTGTAGTATGAGAACAGGATTGTGTGGAATATGGAGAATGGGTGAGGATGGACCCTGCTTACAACCTGTCTCACCTCAGCACATTCTTTTCAGTGTCAGTCTAGTTCCCTGTGTACCTGTCCTTGGTCTCCCACATTGAACTGTGAGGTCCCTGGGCACCAAGCCATGTCTTTTTTGTTCTTTTCTGTGCTTCAAACATCTGAGCCTGACACTATGGTAGGTAGTCAATAAACATTCATTGGATGGATGAATTTATGATACTAGGTAGTTTTATTAATTAATCACCTTACCTGGAATAGCACGGTTTTCTTCTCATGTGAAGTCAGTGTTTGTGATGAAATATGCATTGTGAGATATCTTAGAGAGACACATTTAGGTGACAGCAAAATGAAGACCATTGATTAGAGAGATTTATATCATCTCTTTGGGATGATGGAGAGCAATTAGGATGGTGGAGGGCCCAGAAACTGATTCATAGAAACGGACTAAGAATAAAAGGGATGTTGCTGCTCGAGTAGAGAAGGCTCACAGGAACATGGAGCTGCCTTAAAATATGTGCAGAATTGTCATATGCAAGACAGAGCATATTCACTTTACATGGCTCCGGAGAAAGAAGCAGGAGCATGAGATGTCTGCCTCAAATAAAGAGAAACAATTTTCTACAGCTACCCAGTAATAGAATAGGTTCTCTTGTGAGATAATGAGCACATTGTCTCCAGAGACATTCAAACAGAAATTAGATAATAATTTGTCCAGTCACTCCTGGAATTTATCTAATGATAACAATAGCTACCATTTATTTAGTACTTACCCTGTGCCAGACACTCTGCCAAGGGCTCTACAAAGGTCATCTCATTTAATTTTCATAGCAACTCTATGTGGTAGGAATCATCTTTTCCAAGATGAAGAACCACAGCCTTAGAGAATTGAAGAGATTTTTACAAGGGCATATAATTAGTAGGCAGAAGAGCCAGGACTGGATCCAGATCTCTGACTCCAAATCCTTTGTCATTCACCATATTGGGCTCAGGCATGCCCAGGAAATTCCTAAACCATGGTCTCTTTCTCAGTCCTCCTCAGGGTTAGGTCAAGCGTTTTATTCTACTCCATCACCAAGGAGTAGTGGCACTCAAAGGCATTGACATTTACTGGCCATTGTTGGTGGGTGTTCAAGGCTAGATGCGATGGGAAGGGACATTTCTGTTTCTTCTGTCTATGAAGCTGAATAAAGAGAGTTCTGGACAGCTCTTCCAGAGAGGAGCTCCTGTCATTTCTCTGTCTATTTACTTTCCTTTAGTGCTTTCTAATTCTTGCTTCTACAAGACACTGGGAGTGACAGTCATGGGTGAATGTTTGTGTCTTCCTCTCAAATTCATATGTTGAAGCCATAGCCCCCAATATGATGGCCTTTCAGAGGTAATTAAGTTTAGATGAGGTCATGAGGGTAGATTCTCCATGATGGGATTAGCGTCCTTATAAGAAGAAAATAGCTTTCTCTCTCCACACTGTGAAAACATAGAAAGTAGGTTCTTACCAGACACTGAATCTGCCAGCACCTTGATCTTGGACTTCCTAGTTTTTGGAATTGTGAGAAATAAATATTTCTTGTTTAAACCATCCAATCTATGCTATTTTGTGATAACAACCTGAACTAAGAGAGACAGGAAGTAGTTTTTGTTTTGTTTTGTTTGCATGTATGAGAGGGAATTACTGAATGAGAAGACTGTTTTTGTTTTGTTTGTTTGTTTGTTTCTGGTCTTTGTGGAGGAGAATGTAATGTTCGTGATCTCCACAAAGCCCAGGAGACATCGTATTTGGATTTCCGATGAAACCACCATCTGAAATGGGTATCTAATATTCACACACGATTGACAACTTGGTGAGGAAATTAGCATGGTTTCCCTTTCTTTTCCCTGCTGTCCATAGCCCCATGTGGGCTGTGCTGTTCCCAGGGCAGCCCTCGGGGAAAGTGCTTCACCCATCAGCACTGCAGTGGATAATCCCGAAGCCAGAGAAAACCAGAGAATTAGTTTCCCTCAGTCTATACACAACCCTGGCCAGTGTGTAACACTGAAAATGCCACTCGGTTGTATACTTATGGAGTAACATGCATTTTCCTCCACAAAAGTGAACATTTGCGAAGCAGGGAATGCGTGGGCTGTTCTGTGGAAGAGATCAGGGAAATGAGAATGTAACCAATTTTACTGAGTGGTTATTCAGTGTTAGGCATTTTCCATATTTAGGCAACATAATCCAACCCCCGCCCTCTGCCAACAACCCTGTGAAGATATGTTATTCTTTACTCATCAAAAGGTTAATGAGCACCAACTAAGTGTTAGACTTCCACTGAGGACACAGTTGTGAACAAAACCTACAAAGTCTCTGCTCTCCAAAAGTTTACCTTCTTGAGGATACAATAATAATGGTATTTTTATTGAATAAACAAGTGCAGTATTCTATTTTATGTGTCTTGCGTGCATTATTTCATTAATTATTTCAAAACCTTATTAGGGAGGGAATCTTATTAGTCCCCAGTTTGCATCTGAGGAAACAAAGGCACAGGCAGGAGAAATAACTTGCCCCAGTCCCAGCTAGTCAGCGGCAGAACTGATATTCTCACCTCAGCCCAGGGGCCTAGTGTCAGAGCTCATGCTCTAAACTTATCCTTTACTGTCTCTATGCCACAGACATGGTCCGGATGAAGAGGATGGAGCTCACATGGTCAGTGATTGGCCAAAGTGGGGCTTAAACCCAGGGCTGTCTGAGTTTAAAGCCCACTCTTTTTTTGTCAGGCTCCTGACAGTGGCAGAAATGTTGAGTCATGGATCAGACTGAGTTAGAGTGATTTCTTACCCCATCAGTAGAGCTCTTCTCTAAAGTTAACAAAGAACAACATGCAATTTAAGGAAGATCTATTCTATAGTAAAATGTTTCAAACCTGTATAACATAAAAATAATATGCCCTTATACACTTATTTATCCCTTCCTACCTCTCTCCTTTCCTCCCTCCCTCCTTTCCCTCCTTCTTTTCTTCCTTCCAACAAATATGTATTGAGCACCTTCCAGTTCTCTTGGACAGTCTCAGTGCTACTTTCATAAAGCAGATTAAAAGTTTCTTTAGATAGTTTGTTTTTGGTTATCAAGGGCTGAGTAAGCAGAAGATATAAAACTTTTCACAATATAGGTCAATATGTATTCAGTAAGTTTGAAATTTTCTAGGACATTCAGAAAGGATGATTCTGTTTTCTCCAACAGCAGTTATTTTTGAGTTGACAAATGTTACTTCTTTCTTTTTCTCTCTCTTGGATGTTTTAGAATGTGCACAGATCAGCAAAACTTGCACTGCTTTTCTTTTCTATTATCAGAGAGGCTTTATTCTAGAGGGCAGGGCCTGGCATTCCGGGGCTGGGATCTCCAAGTTAGCATGTTTCTTCAGCTGGTCCTGTCACTGCTGAGCACAGGCAGCAGAGTGTCCAGCCTGAACAAAGTGTAAGCTGTGTTTCAGCACTTATCATATTTCCTAAGCTTAAGTGGACTAATACATGGAGAGAGTCTTTCAACCAGCATGGTGGGCAAATTGTGAAAATAAGGACATGAGAGGTGAAGAAAGCTAGGGTGCATCTACTCTGTATTTACCTAGAGCTGGGGCCTCATAGATGAGGAAACAGCTCTGTTGTGGAATTGACAGTCCTGTAAAGGGGAAAAGCTAAGAACATATCATGTTGTGTAAGAACAGTAGGAGGGCTTAGCTAACATTTCCCCCATTCACTTGCTTTCTTACCGCTTCTGGGGAGATGTGGAATAGGATAGGTATTCTTTTCACAGACTTTCATTGGCAAGTGTGATAAACACAAAACAACAACAATGCAACAGCTGTTGCATGTGACTTCCCAGTTCTGTGAGGATTTATCAGTTTGCTCAGGATGCTGGTAGATCTGGAAAGTCCTACTGAAGTATGCCTGCCTGAGGTCCTTCATCATTTCCCCCTCTTGCTGGAAACCCACAAGCCACTCAGAGTTGGCTGTCTGTCGTAACCACTTGTATAGGTCATGCCTTCTGCTTACAAACTGCATAGATCATGCACAGAATATGTTGGCCAGAAGCCAGGAGTATGCAAAAACAGAGTTTTGTTTTATAACTACAAGTACTTTCCTTTTACTTCCTCTGACTCTGAGCCCTCAGGTCTTTCTAGAGCAAGAATTTATTTTAAGATATTTGTATATCTTCAGTCAAGTCAAGTGCACTTAACCAGTCCAATTAGGCTACTATTCCCTCAGCCACAGTTTAGGTTCCCAAAGATGATTTAGTATTTCCTTTGCAGTCACAGTTCAGGTGAAAGCTCTGTCTCAGCTGTCGCACACTATTCTCTGCCCCTGCCCCCTGCCCGGTTTTGGTCTTCATCAAAGTCAATTCATAGTTGCAGTAAAGGTGGGCAAAAGCAGGTCACACCCTAGGGCTGGTTGGGACTTGGTGACAGTTTGAATGGGTAATCTAAAGGGAGGGAGGAGTCAGAGGTGATGCCCAGATGGCCTAGGGAGTGATGTATCCCCTAATGAACAAAGGGCAGACATAGCAGACACATGTAAGAGGAAGAAGAGCTGGTTTATGAAATGGAAACCTATGATGCATCAAGTGTGGGACATAGTGACTTTAAAGTATGGGTCAGGCACTCTGGTAAGACTGTGGGTCTCAGGTTTAGAGAAAGATCATAAACACAGATTTGGGGTTCATCTGCATAAAGGTGATGGTGGATGCTCTTGGATTTGGATGTCTTTTGAGAGGAGATCACTGAGAGAAGAGGGTCAAGTGAAGCTTGGAACAGCACCCCATGGGGGAATAAAGGAAAGATTGGAGAGACTGGGGATTAACCAGGGTTGTACCAGGTCACTGAAGACAAAGGAGAGGAGAATCTCAGAATGTCCAGATCAACTGTAAAAGCAGATATTGTGTTGTGAATTAAGTAGAAGAGCAAAGAGGGTACTGAAAAATACACATAAAAGAAAACAGAAAGGAAGAAAGTCTGGAACAACACTTGTGACATTAAATGTCTCTACATAAACTCAGTATAGGTCACAAATAGAGTAAACCTGACGTGTAGCCATGCAGAGAGAAACAAAGTGACATAAAGTCAAAGACATGTCAATAAGGCATGGTGTGACAGTCACATGCCTGGGATACAACGGTGAAGAATGCTTTGTTCAAAAGAGCCACAGTTCACAGAAAAGACAAGGGAGATAATCACATAGCAAGTTTATTTCCCCTGTACCTATCTACCTGTCTGTCTATCTATCTACCTCAGTCCCAAGGTAGAAGTTTCATAGAGAATATTTAGACAGAGTACAAACAAACACATCATAACAAAGAGGTAGGACTACAGTGGGAGTGTCCTGTAGAAGGCCTGGTTAGAAGTAACAAAAAAATGATGATTTTCTAATGTAAGCAACAAATCTGGTATGCAAGAAGATACTATGGTGGGTATAGAGGAGGGTTTCAATTCTGTGGAGTTTTGCTCCTAGCTTTAGTGTATAGAAAATTAGGGCCTAAAATTTTTACGTTTTAGAGGACAAAGAAGTTGAGACTACTATTTGGGTTTAACTCCTACCAACAAAGCATTCACTGGGTGTCCAAGTTCCCTTAGGCAATTACCGCTCACTCCATCGCACCCATACTATTTACACTTCCCCTCCTCTCTTCCTGGATTTGGACTGGGCCAGCTACCGCTGATCTCGGGATGCTTGCTGTCATGATCTGTAAGCAGCATTTGCTTTATGCTAGACTTAGACCTCTGTGGATCACTTCCTGGAAGGAACTCACCTTGCTAAACCCCTCTGTAGGCTTCTTAGTAGATACTGAACAAAGCCCAGGCTTCTTAGGTATTACATAAAACCTGTTATTATCTGGTCTCAGACAACTCCTGTCTTCCCACTTTTACCTCTCTTAAATTCTAATTTAAATGGCTAAATTTTTTCATTTTTAGAAGTCCTGTTTGGTTCTTTTCCAAGCCCATTGTTTTACCATACTGTTATAATTTTCATTTTAGTAGTTTGTATTAAATTCTAGTTTGTAATTGTGTATTGTGACCTCATCTTCAGCAGGACTGTTTTTCTTTCTGAGAATCCCATGTATGTTAGACTGTAGACATTTCCTTCAGAATGGCTCTATGTGTTGGCTTCTTCCAGGATCTGGTGGGATTCCTCTGCCTAGGACCAGATTTTATGTTCACTTCTTTGCTTAGAGTTCATGCACGATGAGGATAATCCTAAGTTTTCACTGTATCTATTCATGAAGCACAGAATTGTGTTTTTTATTTTTGGGGATGATTCTTTTTTACACATGTACTGACTTGTATGGGTAGAAATTTTCCTTTTTGCTTTACTAGGCTGGTTGGTGGGGTTTTATTAGCTTCCTTTTCACTGTCAGGGCAACATTTTGAGGCTCTGGTTGTAGCAGGGGTTTCTGCTTAAGTGTCCTCCTACCGTGGGTGAGCCCAGACCATGTTTCCTGTTCCTTCACAGGCATTAAAGCCCTAAACCTCAGGGCCTAGCACCAGCTTATACTTCTCTATTACCCTCACACCTACAGCAATGTCAAAACTTCTTAATTCTCTATCTCTGAACTATTTCTTTATTTCTGGCTCATGAAATTGCCTTCTATTTTTTATGTGACTGTTTGCTTGAATTCTTTTTTTCTGGAGTTTGTATATTTCAATTTATTTGTACCCAGAGGATAGTTCTCTCACATAAGCATTTTTTTAAGCATATTTTACATTTTTAGTCAGGTCATATTGCTCACCATTTTTCCTACTGTGTCATTTGCACTGCCCATTCATTCATCCCACAAATATTTTTTTGAGTGCATACTGTGTGCCGAGTTGTTTGGGATACGACAATGAAAAAAACTAGAAAAATATTTCCGAGGTCATGACCCTTACTCTGAGGCAGGGGGAAACAGATACAGTGAACTAGAGCTATAGGAGTAATATGAATGAATCTCAAAAACATACAATTGTATAGAGTAAGTTTCAAAATGGTATGTATAGTACCATGCCCATTTCCTAATGTCAAATAATTGTAAATCAGTATTAATTATGGGTACATCATACCCAGTAAACTAAAAATATTCAGAAAAAGGAGAACCACCATATTCAGGAAGTAGGTACCTCTAGAAGGAAGGGAAGGAGAAGACCAGGCTCAGTGAAGACTATGCAAGAACCATTATCTGCTTCCCTAATGTTTTGGATTTAAATGTGTGTGTGTGTGTGTGTGTGTGTGTATGTGTGTGTGTGTGATGCAAAAGTGGCAAAATATCAAGATTTAACAAAACTACGTTGTGGTTATACATATGGTTATTATAATACACTCTGCATTTTCTGTATGATCAAAATAATTCACAATAAAATGAAAATACTAAATGCTTTTAAAATAAAACTTAAAATGAAATAAATAAATAATAAATAAATAAATAAATAACAGTGTGTTGAAAGACAGTACATTATATGGAACAAAGAAAAGACAATATAGAGGAGGGTCAGGGTATCAGGAGGGCTGAGGCTGGGGGACAGTTGAGGTATTAAGCAGGGCAGTCAGTGTAGTGTCCCTTGAGAAGGTATTTTTGAGGTAACTGAGAACATTGTAGTGAAGACTTGAAGAAGATGACCTCCTGCCTATCTTAGACGTCACTCACTCTGCTGGAACCAGCATGGCAGCCCTAGGAGAATCTGAGTGAATTATGGCAACAGAACTGCAAGATTTAGTGACAAAGAAGTGAGGAGAGTGTAAGGTGCACGGCAGGCAAGTGGTGGATGTTGCTACCTTTCAGTAAGACAGGAGCTGTGGAAAGATCAGTTTCTAGGGGAAAGATAACAAGGTCTTCAGTTCTTTAGGGGAAGCAAAGTTTCTCCTGGAACTTGGGCCAAAAGGCCATTGCTCTAGGTGTTCTTCACACAGGGAACAAAAAGTTGTGTATGATACATGTATCTTATCATGTTTTTCCAATAAATGCAAAGGTTTTTTTTTTATGAATTACCCATCATATAACCTGTGAATATAATAAAAATGGGTATCTGTGAAAGAAATTCTACAGGGTTCCAAAAGCATGTCATTTGAGTAAATAGTCATTGAGTACCTCTTTTGATCTAGGGTTAAATTTGAGACTAGTTAGGCTTTAGGTCCAGATGTATAGAATGATTTCTGTTATGCCGAGTAATGTTGCTTTGATTTTTTGCCATTCCTTCTTCACCATCACTCCATACCACACTTCATTGTCTCTCTGGAGCCTCGTGGACTGAGTACAATCTATCTTCACATAGCAATTACCATTGAAGACAGTTACCACAATTCCCCCAAGCCTCTTCTTCTCCTGTATGAAATGACACTAGTTCTTTCAACTGTTCTTCATATGAGCCATGACATGTTTTTCAGAGCCACTCCCAGGCCTATCACATTGGCTACCTTCTTGCAAAGATATTCCATTGTGTCAATATCTGTCTTAAATCTCCAGACATGGTCTATCAGCACAAAATACAGCAACACTATTGCTATTAGTGCAGCCCAAGATTATATTAATGTTTCAATTAACATCGGCATATAATTTTCACATGGATGATTACCATGCCTAGTTTCTACCATTCTGTTAACAGTGAAGAAGTTACAACTGAGGACAGACCCTTTCAGCCACTGGTAGACACATCCAAACGTTCTTTGGACACAGTTGTTCAATAAGCAATGCATACTCCAAACTTCACTAATATCCAGGTATTTGTATCTTCTTTGAAAAAATAGAAAAGAATTTATCAAATGCTTCAGTTAAATCTAGAAACAGGATGACATCTATGTCATCCCTTATTCTCCTGGAGTCTTTTTGATAAAGCAAAATTAAGAGTTTTGTGAGAATGCCTCTTGGTAATCCATGCTGACTTCATATAACAATCCTTGATTTTCTAAATGCTCAAATACCACATATTTGGAATCTACTCTAGAATTAGATTCAAACTGATGTCTTATTGAGTGATCTATAATTTCTGGAATTTGTTTATCCTGTCTTTTTGAATTCAGAAATATGTTTTTTTTCAAGTTTCATTACTCTCCATTGCCATTGGTATAGGAGGAAGGGCAGTGTTCTGGTAATTAGAGAACCATGGTTTTAGGGTAGATTGGCTCCTAGCTTGCTGTGACAACTCTGAGCAAGTTTCTTGACCCATTTGCAAAAATTAAGGGTTTGGACGATAATCACTGAGAATGCTTATTGTTCAGTTTCTTTAACAATAGCCATCTTTTGATAATAAACTATTTATAGTCTTCTGATTTTAATGTATAGTCCTTGAGTGAATTGCTTCCCCTTGTTAATAATACATGCACCACCATGAAAAGTAGTTTAATATCCAGGTTGGTTTCCTTCTCTTTTTTTAACTTTTTGGTTAGGCTATAATCCATACACCATAAAACTCACCCATGTAAGTGTACTGTTCAGTGGTTTGGGGTATCTCCATGGAGCTGTGCATCGGTCATCACGGTCTACGTCTAAAACGTGTTCACTCCTCATTCTTTGTTGGAGCAGCAGCTCACTCAGGGGTCTGGACATGCTGAAGGACTAAGATCAGTGACTGAAACCCTCTTCTGATTGTTTCTCCCATTCTTAAATTGTGTTGCGTCATTCAGAAGCACAGCTAGTAAATATTTAGAACAGCAATGGCCTGCCTAGTAGGAATGAAAGCTGTTGGAAATACCCATAGACCTTTCTCATGGGTTCACTAAATGTTTATTCACTGTATTTTCCCAGAGTGGTAGAGATTACATGGCTACCGCAATGGCCTAAATAAATGGACTCTTGGTGCCACAGGTACTTTTCCCCATTCTTCAATCAAAATATGCGTAAGTCTCTCAATTCACAAACAACTATTTCTCAAAGCTACTATGTACCAGGTTCTGTAGACTCAAGGCTCTGGGGATTCAGGAGTGAATAAGACGGCCAAAGTTGAGCTATTATGGCACTGACAGTCTAGTTGGAGGAGAGGAGCAAGAAACGATAATTAAAACTATATAATTTTAGATAGAGTTAAGCACTATGAAGCACATTAAAAAGGGTGATGTAATATAGATACTGAGGGGTATACAAGTATGGATTTCAGAAACATTTTTGTACCTACTATCTCAGTCAGTCCTCATGACTTTTCTGTGACAGGGAAAGGGCATGTGTTATTAGAATTCACATTTGATAGCTGAGAAGCTAAGGTGCAGAAAGGTTGAGTGAATCCAAAAACATCTTGTAGCTAGTGACTGAGAGAGCTCGGATTTGGGTCTGGTTGTCTGATTCCAACTCAAGATGTTTTCTACTATGTCAGGAAATAGAAATGGTTCTGCAAATTATGGTGTGTCTATTCCAGGGAATATCATGTCATCATTACAAGTGGTAATTACAGAGACGTGATTATGACATAACAATAGGGAAAGATACAAAATACAAAATTACATATATACCATGTAAAAATAAGAATGCCTGTGTGTATAAGGTCTGGAAAGTGACAAACAGAAATGAACATAGTTTTGCGTTAGGGCTGTTTCTTTTTCTGGTTTCCAAATTTAAATTAAGTTTGTACCTAAAATGAAATTAAGACATGAATGGAAATTGTTTTGGCTGTAAAATTTAGTAAAATTAGTAAATTATAGTTTCTATAAAGATCAAGTTATATTCTATAACTTTATCTCTGTCTATATATCTATATCATGTCTATATCTATATCATCTATCTATCTAGTCACCACAACAGTTGCAGGAGTAACAAAATCTCTGTTGAAAATGAAGTTGCAGGAGGTAAAGGGCCAAGTACTTGGCCTCCAAAATGGGTTTGTGAATGGCCCGCCTTCTAATGGAGAAATAACCTGGGTCTGAGAGGAAACTTCAAGAACTCTATTCCCTCTTGCAAACAAAGAAATAGGAATGGGAGAGCCTTTCTGTTCACAGAACACTCCTGTTTCTTGAGTAGAGGCTTTTCAGTCACACTAGGACCGTAGAACAAAAGACTTGCCAACTAAAGTCACTTACTGGCCTCACTGGGAAACGGGGAATGTGTAAATCAAAATTCTAATGGGACACAAATAGATGGCACGCACCTGGGTCATTTAAAGAGCCTTGAATATAAGGACAATTTTCAAAGGTGGGCAAGGTGTAGGGAAACCACCAGAGATATTGGATAGCACAGTGGCCTGGAGCTAGTCATAGACCAGTGCTGTTATCACTCCCAGGCTGAAGGGCTAGGAGGCTTGAGGAGAGGGCTGCCATCTGGGAGATATAGCCTTGCCCTCCCCTGCAGGGTTTTGGGAGATTAAATAACTTCCCTTCACACCCCTGCTGGTTTTCACTCTAAGTGTTCTCAGTTGGCTGAACTCAGCAGGAAGCAAGAGGCGCAAGAATACTCTAGTGTGATCTTTGCAGGTTAGCCTTCCGTCGGCACAGAGAGAGCAGGTGGAAAAGAGCGGAGAGTGGATTTGAAAGAGCAAGGAAAAGACATCCAGGGCATGGAGGAAGTAGGGGAAGATTCGTCCTGACCCCTCCCTTCTTCACACACTCCCCAGCCTCCTCTTCCCCGACTTCCTAAAGTACTTGGGGGTGTAGAAGGAAAAGCAGGGCAGCAAGGTGCGGAGTCAATAGTCAAAGATTTAAGAGACTCATCTCTGAATCTGTGGCCTTTGTGTGCTAGTGCAGAGCGTGGGCTCTGAAGCCAGATTGAGTGCAGATCTTGCCTCTGAAATTTACTATGTGATCTTATACCTCTTTCTTTTTTTCTTCCCTTGTCATTTAATTCCATTGAAGAATAAATGCTTGAAGAGTACTCAATAAATGTTACCAGTTTCTGTCTGTAAATGGAAATTATCGTTCCTATTTTTGGGCTGTTATGAGAATTAAACAGGATAAAACATGTGAAAAAACTTCAAGGATTACAGAACAACGTATAACACCAATGCCAGGCTTCCACTTTCCTTTTTTCCATCCTTCCTTCTCCCCCTTTTTCTTTTATATCCATTGATCAAATAATTATTGAGCCAGGCAATGTCCTGGGTACTGTGTGTTGCTGAACAGGGGACCTGACCCTGAGTGGGTCTTCCTAGAGCCAGTTAGTAGCGTGTGGGTTCTTGACTTCATGTAGGAAAGGCTTCACAACACGAGTGCACGTGGCTATGGGCATATGACTATTAACCCATTTCCCATTTGCTCTGAGAATACTCACTAGCAGTGCTTGCAGCTGCAGTGTTCACCCTGAGATAACTAACCTTACCCCCAAAGTTTGCCATGAAATATCTCACTTTTATTATTATTTTTGCTCTAGTATATAGATAGCCTTTGGAAACAAATGACACCATTCTATTTATAGCATTCTGTTTTTAGCAGTGGTATGTTCATTTGTTTTATTTTTTTTTCTCTGAATAGGTTAAATATGGGGACAATAAAACAAGGAATGGTCTAGGCAGGGCTGCCTTAGCTCACCAGAAAGTCAGAGAAAAGGGGGCCTTGGGGACAGGTTCAAGGGATTAGCCTGGGACAAGCTGTGGCTGCCCATTTCTCCCCTGGTAACAAGGGACCTTTAAAGTGTAGGAGATGCAGGCCAGTGGGGGAAGAAGAGAGGGAAGGAAATTGTGTGGGCTTTTCTGCAGAGGGAGAGTACACTCATTGGGTCCTTTGTCCTGAGGCTTTTATCTCTCTCCAGCAGGTGGGAATTTTAGGAGTGGTCTCAGGGAAGGGTTTCAGCAGAATATTCATCAGTTATCCAGGTGTGCTCCTTCAGGGTCATGGTCTCCATTGATTGGTCAGTGACAGAACAGGGGTCATTAGTCATTGCGATTAGTCCTGGCATCACCCACCCGGTTTTACTGCTTTTCTGGGCCTGGAGCTGAAACACAGCTGAGGCCTGCGTGTTATCTCTGGGGAGGGGACCCTCTGTATCTGGCTATAAATTGCTGGGCCGGTTTGTTCAGCATCTGTCTCAGTTACCGTATTCCACTTGGCATGGAATTTTCATAGTTTCTTGCTATTTTGCTTCATTGCGGAGACAGTGGGGATCAAGTAAATAAGGTGCCTGTGATTCTGGAGCTTACATTCAATGGGGTATGAAAATGAGAAGCAAACAGAAAAATCAATGGACAAGGTAATGTCAAGGTGGCAGGTGCCTTGCAGAAAATAGAACAGGCAACTGGGCGAAAGAGTGATACTGAGCATTTGGGTAAGAGAGTTACTTAGTGTGGTCAGGAAGGTCTGCCTGGAGGAGGAATTTGAGCTGAGACATGAATGGTAAGAAAGATTCTGGCATGAGAAGACTTGGGACAGGGGCTTGGTGGAAGGATCTAAGTTGAGGGAACAGAAGAACAAGCCTCTAACACAGGGGTGAGCTTGGTGTATTCAACAGACTGGGAAAAAGCCCAAGTGTTTGAAGCCTGGGAGGGGATGAGGCTGGAGAGGTGGGTGGGAGTTGCAATTGTAAGGCACTGAATAAAGGCACTTCATGTTCTTTCTGAATCTGTTTCTTAAGCCTGCTTAGACAGTGTCAAGGTCTGTGTGAGGATTAAGGTGGAACAAAGAAGTCTTCTACTACTGTTCTGAGAAAAGTATCATCACTGAGGGCTGAGACAATAGGGGAAATACTTCCCAAGGACAGGAAACCTTGGAAAGGGGGAAATGGCACATGCAGAAGGCTAGAAGCAAAGCATTCTCAACAAGAGGAGAAGAGCACTTGGACACAGAGGAGAGAATGCGCAGAAAGTTTTTGCAGAACAGGATAAAATGATCTGGTTATTAGCCCTGAGGGCAGGTGCTTGGAGTTGGTTCTCAGATCCAGGGAGCGGATTTGCAGGGCTGAGTCTGAGAGACAGGCCCTGGCCCTGTCTTCCAGTACATGTGTCAGTGGGTGCAGTGGTACCAGGTTTGGCTGGGATCTTAGGCTCTGGGACGGAGTTCAGTTATGGGTCTCTTGAGTTCTTTCAGAGAACTTCAAACAGTAAATGACAACTTAAGCTAGTCTCACATGGCGAAAAGAGTCTTTGAATTTAAATCTAGTTCTGGCCCCTTTAATAAACTTTTTGACTTTTTGCAAACCACTGAATTCCTCTAAGTCACAGTTTCCCCATTTGTAAAATGGAGACAACATTACCTATTCTCCAGGTCTGTTGGAAGAAACCAATGACAAAACGTATAAAAAGCTGTATTTCCATTCCCTGTGCCCCACCCTCTGTGGCCATTTACTGTCCATAAGTAGATCCTGAAGCTTTTTGGATATTCTATGCCTGTCAAGGAGGCAATGCCAGAGAAGAACAGGTCTCCTCTGGATTGAACCTAGCCAGATATCCAAAGCAATGTGCTTATTCTCCACGGAAATAGCAGGGGCTTATATCAACAGTAGGGGAGACAGTCAGACATTTTAAAATTGAACATAAGGTCAAGGAGCTCAATTTGACCAGTGAGTATGACTTCTCACAAATGTTCTTAAATAAAGTCCAAGTGTAGAATTGACTCATTGGCTCATAAACTCTGCTTCAGATATGGTTTCTGCTGTCTTGGTAGCCAGGCTGAATGCCCCAAGAACTTACAGAATGACAGGATCTGTGATCTTCATGGAGCAAATATTCTATGCATTTAACATGAAATGGTTTTAGTCTGTTAGCCTCTTTTTTAATATTTTAGTGATTCTTGCTGCACAAAATGTTTCATTCCAGCTCCAGCTAAGTGGGTTGCTAAGGTGAAAGTGTTCATGATTAATTCTCTTCATAAACACACTGGAGGAAAAAAGAAAAAAGCCCTGGTGTATATCAGTATTTTGAAGGCTGTGACTTCAATTCAATTTAATTATTTTCTTCCCGTGGCTTTAAATTGAAGGGCTTCAAAATCAGGAGTTGCTTCTCCTAAGCTTAATTGATTTCCCCCCAGTAAAGGTGAGTGAGTTCAGAAATAAAGGGTTCCAAAGCACAGGCAATGCGAGGAGGGTGAAGAACTGGGCACCTGGAGCCCCGGGCCTAGGCCTTGTCCTGTGACTACCAATCTGCTAAACTCTTTCTCAATACCTCTGTCTCTCTTATTAAATATAGGACAGATAATCTCAAAGCTTTTCTAGCACTACAAGGGTATATTATATAATTGTGGTAACAATATTCAGAGATTGTCACTCTTGTTGAGTTCCAGAGTACTAGAGGGGAAGGTGATTTGATGTGTCCGCCACTTATTGACTGTGGCTTTGGGGAACAGAATAAATATCTCTGAGCCGTGCTTTCCCACCTGCGTAGCAGACATCATTGTACATTCCCCTGGCCACCTCTCAGAACTATTGTAAAGAACAAAAATCAAAATAAGGCAATGAATGCAAAACAGCTAAGCTAAGGAACATCCCAAAGAGGTTGGGAGGTTGAGAGTCTCCGGATGGGAGTGTGAAGTTGGGGATGGGATGGAGATGCAGAGGGTAACTGGTGAGTCCACAAGGGTATAAGGCAAAATGGTAAATGCTGCTGCTCTCTCTGCTGGAGACTGTGTGGCCAAATTGCCCTTGTCACCTTGACAGCCACACAGAATGGAAGATTCAAAAGTAGCTTCCACATGAGGATGTGAATTGTCCATATACTCTAAAACATGTGGGACCATGCATATGTTTTAGGTAAGAAGTCTGTCCTTGGGGGGCAAGCATACTATTTGTAGACTTCTATCTCTACTTCATAACCTTGTCTCCAGGTATAACTAGGTGAGAGCAGATTATTGAACAACAAAGTTATCATAGGCTAAAATCTCATGAGATCAATGAGTACTGTGAAAGATGCTTGTAAAGAAGAATAGGTTCTCACTCACTCCAGCCATTCCCCATGTTTTCTTCTCCTTTAGAGGAGTTCTCTGTTATGTGTTAGTTCTTTGTGATTTAGTATGGGGGCACTGTTTTTCCTTTGGATGAGCCATAAGGTTAGACATATTCTCCTGAGCAGGAGTATGGTGTCCCCTGGAGGAATGATCAGCCTTATTCTCTTGGATCTGGGCCACTAGGGGTTTAGGCTATCTTCAGAGCATTTCCCAGGACAGCAGTGAGACCTAACTGTCCTTCCCCCTCTTCTGCTAATTGTAGAGATCAGGGTATTGTTTACTGTGGGAGGTGATGAGTCCCTTGTCCCCTCTGAGCCACCTCTCTACCCTTCTATTGACCACCATCACAGTCCCATCTGGTATCAGAGTGGAGACTGGGTGGCAAGAACAAAAAAATTAGGTATTGTCCATTCTCTATTCTCTGTCCAGAATGATTATCATTGGAGTAGACACTATTAGGAAAATAAGAGTTCTCTTTCATTTGAAGTCAAAGGAACTGGGTCTAAACACAAATTGGCACCAAGAGAGTTTCTACAGAATGACATGGGGAAACATGAGATCAGTTACCTGTTCTGTTCTACATGTCTTAGTTCTAATACTAGGTGTATTCGGTGGTGGGACTTGAGTAAATAATGACAGAGTATGGCAAAGAAGTTCATTAAATTATCAACGGTGGCCAGATGTAGTGGTAATTGATGACAAGGCTTGGCAGGACCAGGTGGCAGCTACCATACAGTATGACAAAAAAAAAAACCTTGATAAAATCCTGTTCTACAGGCCAGGATGATTGCTTCTGTTCAAACTGTACAACTTTAAGTGGATGAATGTCAAACTTAAATTTCTAATTCAGCTTCAGGCTGAAAATCAGGAATTACTGAAGTATAATTTATCTAAGGTTGAAAGACTAAAACCAAACATCAAGTTTAATCCTACAGATTCCAGAATTATAAAATCATCACTACCACTACTTTACTAGGTTTCTTATGTGAAAGTGACTTCCTGCATCAGGGAGAGGTAAGCTCTCAGAAAATGGAGATCTATGGGAAGACTTGGATGGTGTATTAGTCTGGTTTCTTTAGAGAGAGATTTATTATAAGAAATAGGCTCAAGCTATTATGGAGGCAGAGAAGTGCTAAGATCTGAAGTTGGCATGATGGAGACCCAGGAAAGCCAATGGCATAGTTCCAGTTTGTGTCTGAAGGACTAAGATCCAGTAGAGCCCAGTAGAGTGGTCTAAGTTCCAGTCGAAGTCAGAGGCAGGAGAAGACCAATATCCAGTTTGAAGAATGGCAGAGAGAGTGAATTCCTCATTACTCAGTGTTTTTGTCCTATTTAGTCCTTCAACATAGTGGGTGAGGCCCACCCACATTAGGGAGGGGAATCTGCTTTACTCAGTCTACTGACTCAAATGCAATGTTATCCAGAAACACTCTCAGAGACACAGAGTATGTTTAACCACATATTTGGGCACCTCATGGCCCAGTCAAATTGATACATAAAATTAACCATCACAGATGGTTTAGAGTCCTCTAAGCCATCAATTTCCCCAGGGTCTGTCTAGCTCTGAAAAGCAGCAGTCTCTCCCTGTCTAATGAGGCTGTTTTTTCCCTATGAAAAGCTTTGTAATGACCTAGGAAGGAGCCAATTCTCCTGTTTCCCAATTGCACCAACATTCCCAAACCCTGCCAGGTATCTAGAGTCATATCCCAGAATGTATCAGTGGGCCAGTAATAAAATTAAACCCAGGAGGAGATTATTTTCACACCAAACACAATTATAAGAATTTGCTAATCTAATCCATTTCAGCAAAATCTAAAAATCCCATTTCAGTGGGAAGGAATTCTGAGCATGCAAGACAAAGGAAAGAAGAACATAATTCTAAATAAAACTGAATTTGTTAATAGGCATGAACCAACCAGATATTCTGAATTCAATATGTTGGTTCAATATATTTTACCTATTTGCTTGGTTCCGTAAAACCTAGACAAAACAGTGGGCCCTGCTAAATGGAAACAAGTTGCTGGAATTTCTTTGCTGTAATGGAGAAGAAAGAATTCAAAGTCATAGGGAGATAGGGATGTTAGAATGGATTTATCCAGTAAGGTTCACAAACCCACATCATAACTGTATGTCCCCAGAGAGGACCCAGAAGATGCTTCCTTCCCCAAAGCATTAAGAAATCCATTGCTTAGGGGAGAGCTTGTGTCTTTTCAAAGCAGTCTATTGAGTATTCACTAGACCAGCAACCCTGACCTAGAGACAATGGTCACTAGCCTGCTTTGAAAAGACCTGAGTGCTCCCCTAAGCAATGGATTTCTTAATGCCTTGGGGAAGAAAGCGTCTGCTGGGTCTTCTTTTCCCTGTGATATTTGAAAGGAAGCTATATACTGAGATTGAAG
Organism: Mormoops blainvillei; assembly: GCA_004026545.1. Lineage (NCBI taxonomy): Eukaryota > Metazoa > Chordata > Mammalia > Chiroptera > Mormoopidae > Mormoops > Mormoops blainvillei. Next base: position 97,419 of record PVJD01002161.1, on the reverse strand, counting down.
AAAGAAGGTATATAAAAAGCAGTTTAGAGAGATTAGAGACTTGATACAGTCCCTGTGGGTAAAGAAGAAGGGATCTGATTAGAAATATGTAGGAGTATTACCCAGCAACATTGGGGGCCTTGTTGTTGGAATATATGAAATGCTGGTGGCACCAATCCACTTGGTTTTGTGCGTCTGTATCTGTCTGTGTATGTGCTTTCCTAGTAGCACCCAGCAACCTACTTATAGGAACTGAGAATTAGAGTGGTTAGATTGATCTGTGGTTGTAGTTTTCTAAATATGTATAAGAAAATGACAAGTGCTTAAGAGAGTTGAAAGCGTTGAAAGAGTTCAAGTATCAAGTCATAAGGAATAGGCTGGAGCAGGAGGGGAGGAGCCAGGAGAGGGCTGTCAGAAGGAAGTAGAATGATTAAAGTATTAACTATCTTGATGAGTCTGAAAATTGAAGATTAGATGGGATGAAAGAGTCAGCAGAGGCTGACTAGGTATTTACCAAAGCTGTTTCTTCTTCCTTCTCAACCAGAGGTAGATTATTTCTCTGTTTTTCTTGTGAACTTATACCTGAGTTCTGGTCCATAGGCTATGGCTGGAAGTGTTGTATACCGATTCCAGGCCTGATCCATAAAAATTCCCATGTGTGATCCTCTCTGCCCTTTCCCTGGTCAACCTTGGAAGCCAGATGCTGAAGATAGTGGGGTCACAAGATGACTTAATATAAGAACTCCCTTCCCTTCCCACAGTGCACTTGAATCTTAGGTAGATACTTATGTGTCTTCCTAAACCACTTTTGTTCCCATTCCTTCCCATTACAATAAAGGAGCCATCCTATCAAAATCCAGCCCCTTCACCTATATTTGGGTTTTTATTTCTCCTAGCTTCTCAGAAAATATATATTATTATAACTTGTGTATTAACACTTTTGCTCTCTTTTAACCTTCAAACAGTGTCAGGTGGTTCTAATTAACAAAAGCAAAATAAAACTGTTTCTACCTCCACGATCTCAATCTACTTTCACTTGCCAAAATGAGAGTCCCCAGCATTTGGTGTTCTCACTGCCACCTCTAACCTCAACGTTATCTGGCTTCCAACTCCATCACACCAACAAACAGCTCCCATAAGGGTAACCAATGACCCCTCTGTAATAAGCCCCAAGGATGTTTTCAGTCCTTATGTCTCTAACTCTTAGCATCATTCAGCATTGCTGACAAACCTTTCCCTTTCCTCTTGACTTTTGTGATTTCACTTTCCCTTGTTTTTCCCCAGATTACCTGGCCATTACTTCTTTGTCTCCTCTGTAACTTCCTCCTCTACCACCAGTATCAGAATTCTCAACTCCTCATCCGAGCCCCCTTCTCCTCTTCAGTTTTGTACTTACAACCTAGGATGATGGTACTCAAATGTGGCTGCACCTGGAAAATCACATGAGGAGTCTTAAGAATCATATTGAACCAACTGTATGGGAAAATATATTTGCCAATGATACCTCGGACAAGGGTTTGATCTCCAAACTATATAAAGAGCTCACATGACTCCACTCCAGGAAGACAAACAGCCCAATTAAAAAAATGGGCAAAGGACCTGAACAGACACTTCTCCAAGGAGGACATACTGAAGGCCCAGAGACATATGAAAGGATCCCCGGCATCACTAACCATCAGAGAGATGCAAATTAAAACTACAATGAAATACCACTTCACACCAGTCAGAATGGCCATCATAAACAAATCAACAAACAAGAAGTGCTGGCAAGGTTGTAGAGAAAAGAGAGCCCTGGTACACCTTTGGTGGGAATACAGACTGGTACAGCCACTGTGGAAAACAGTATGGAATTTCTTCAGAAAACTAAAAATAGAACTGCTTTTTGACCCAGCAAGTCCACTGCTGGGATTATACCCTAAGAATCCTGAAACACCAGTTCAAAAGAACCTATGCACCCCAATGTTCATAGCAGCACAATTTACAATAGTCAAGTGCTGGAAGCAACCTAAGTGCCCATCAGTAAATGAGTGGACCAAAAAACTATGGTACATTTACACAATGGAACACTATGCAGCAGAAAGAAAGGAGCTCCTACCCTTCGTGACAGCATGGATGGAATTGGAAAGCATTATACTAAATGAAATAAGCCAGGTAGTGAAAGACAAATACCATATGATCTCATGTATAAGTGGAACCTAATCAACAAAACAAGCAAGCAAGCAAAATATAACCAGAGACATTGAAATAAACAACAAACTGACAGTAACCAGAGGCGAGGAAGGAGAAGGATAATAGGGGAAAATAGGTGAAGGGCCGTCAAGGAACATGTATAAAGGACACATGGACAAAGCCAAAGGGGGTAAGGGTTAAGGGTGGGAGGTGGGGATGGGTGGTGCAGGGTTGGAGTTGTGGGGTGGGAAATGGAGACAACTGTACTTGAACAACATTAAAAAAAAAAGAGAGAGAATCATATTGATTCCAGGGACTTCCCCCTCTAAGAGATTTTTATGTAATTGGTTTTGAGAGCAATCCAGCCATTTAGGATTTTTAAAAGCCTCCCAGAGGAGTCTAAAGTGCAGGCCAAGTTTAGAATCACATCTCTTGGTTATGTCATCATTACCCATGGGTTTTACCACTACCTTGATTCAGATGACTGTACAGTTTCTATCTCCATTCCATAAATCCTCCTTGAGTTCCTGGTCTACAAAGTATTCACTGTTTATTTGGTATTTTCACTTGGGTGCTTCCAAGGAAACTTCCCACCTTTCTAGGCTCACCTCATACTCCCCCTTGCCCCTTGACTGCCCTCATACTGCTTTCTATTCCTCAAATTCTCTTCTGTTCTAGGCCCTTTGTACCTGCAGTTCCCCCCACCTGGACTACTCATCCTCTTCTCCTTTATTTAATTAATTCCTACTATTCCTGTAGTTCTTAGTTCTCAGGCCATCACCTCTTCCTCCAAGAACCATCCTCTCAAAGCTCCATGTACCATCCATTCAAAGCACTAATCACAGTTATAATTTTAACTTTATAAGCATGATTATTCATTTAAATTTGTCTTATTGGGCTGAAGGTGCACATGTTTTTTGTTTGTTTATCACTTTACCTATTTTGTGGAATCTAAAACGTTGACCATGCATCATTATTTTACATATTACAAAGAAGGAACAGTGACAAGTATAACATGGGCATTAATTTTAAAATAAATATGGATTTTATATTTTACAAAGTAAAATAAATATATATGAATGAAGCACAGTACTACTAGAGCATCACAAAATGATTAATTTATAATGGGCACTTAATTATTTAAAAAAGAAAGGAAGGAATATTGTGGGTGGAGCTTCTAGTGTATTTCAAAGGCTTATGAAGATAATGGGGAAGAATATTTGAAAGTTGGGGAACCTAGTTCTTGGATGCAAAGATTGCTCAGAGGAAGCTCATAAAGATGGAACTTTTTAAAAATGGACTTTACTTTTTAGAGCAGTTTTATATTCACAGCAAAACTGAACAGAAAGTATGGGGTTCCCACATGCACCCTTCCCCCACACATGCATTGCCTTCCCTATTATTGCCTTCTATCAGGGGGCTACATGGGACACATCAGAACCACCCCAAGTCCATAGTTTACACTGCAGTTCTCTGAGAGAGACTGTGTCCTTCACTGTAGTATTGCACTGAAAGGCTTCACTGTCCTGAAAATCCCCTGTGCTCTGCCTGTTTAATTCTCTCTCCTTCCTAATCCCTGGCAACCACTGATCTATTTACTGTCTCCATCATGACATAGTGACAGTACGGTGGTTCAGAAACTCAAATCAATGGAGTCCCACACCTCCCGAAAGTCCTTGCTTTTTCACTCCAAAAGTGGCACATTTCCAAACTGACTGGCCAGGACTGACTGATATCCTAAAACACACCATCTCTGAGCTATGATTTCTTCAGCTTTTTCACCTCCCGCTCAGTTTTCCTAATAACACTCTTCCTGTTTAATGTGGTTATCATCTATTCCTTTTAATTTCAATGTATAACTCAGAAAGAATTAGAAGGAAAGGAGTCTTGACACTGCTTCTGTTTTAAAACAACTGAAATCTCATTTGCAGCAAGGTGCAAACCAAATAGAAGGCGTTTTTTTTTTTTTTTTCAGAAGAGAAAAAGTAATTCTGCCCTATGAGGGACTTGGAGGAAAAAAAACATCTGTGAGTTAATAGTGTTCATCTGGAGTGAAGCAGGGAGCAACTAAGCAGGGTATAGAACAGGAAATTAGATATTTCTGGGAGAAGTCTTCTGTGTGATTTCATTAGTCTGGTTGAAGTGAATTCCATAATTTGGGGCATTTGCTATTGAAATATAAATATGAACATGAAATACTAGGCTAACTGTGTTTTGGGGATCACATATATATTTTTTCTTTTTCTTTTAATGACCCATGCTAATGCTTTCTACATCAAGGGCAACAAAATGGAAATCTCTCCATTTTTTTCTAGGATCCTTAGTGAATTTACCACATGGATAAAAAATGCCTATGTTACCCTCTTTCCACAATAAACAATGCATATTATGAGCTCTGTGCATAATGATGAGTGCCTTCTAAATAATCCATTCTATATTTTCCTTTTTTCTCCTCCCCCCTTTCCTTCTTCCCTCCTACTTCCTTTGTTTCCTTCTGTTCTTCCTCCCTTCCTCCCTTCCTTCCTTCTTTTCTCCCTTCCTTCCTCCCTCCCTTTTTTCCCTTTTGCCTAGAACACTGTGACTTCATATGCAAATTTGATGGATTTCCTTTCAAATATAAGGAGAAGCATGATTTTTAGCCCTTTTACACATTTGAAACATGCAGAAAAGGCAAAATGAAAGTTAGAGACTAACGATAGTAGGTAGGAGGGAAGCCTGATTTAAACAGCTCCCAAGATTCTTCATTTTACATCAATTGTGAATAATTTTGCTTCATTATCTACTCTTTTCCTGCCTACTTGGAGATAAAGAAGTTTGGCTGATTGTTTTTTTCCCCTACACTAACATTTAGTTATTAATCACACTTATTTTGAGCAGTGGGAATAGAAAATAAGTCATGGAAATTAAAGTTTCTTTTTTTTTCTTAAATATTGTCCTATAATCGTGGCACTGTGTATTTGCCAAGCTCTTTGTCAAAGCTCCATGATGCAGATGTTTGACCATTATGTACATCAGTCCTGTTGAGCTAGGTTGTGCTGTAGAAACTAGGAGCCCTAATTCTCAGTGTCTTAAAGCAGCAAAGTTAGTTAGTTCATTGCTCATGGACCATACACATCTTAGAACAAGAAGACAAACTGCTTATCATCAACACTCAGGGCCAGGCTAGCAGCGACTCCACCCCAACACATGCTTTCATGATAACAGAGGTTAGGAAAGGCCCAAGAGCCTGGTCATCCTGTCTACTCACTTTCTGTTGGTCAAAGCAAGTCATAGGGGCAAGCTTGATATCATTGGGGTGGAGAATTATAAACATCCCCCAAAGAGGGGCAGAGTATATTTGTGAATAACCATACCATGCCCCATGATACCGTCCAGTTAAGGAACCTAAAACTCAGAGACTAAGATGCTGGCACAGTCTCACCAGGGTCATTTGAAGGAAGGCTATGTCTTCTGACCTTACTGTTGGGTATCACCAGCTCCAAATACCTGACCTATATTTGTAGCTACTTCCTCCTCCTTCCTGGAAGATGTAGGGGATGTTACCTGGTTGATGAGTACCACTTACATCTTGTGGCTTATAGAACCCTTTCATTTCAATGTTAAAATTTTATTTTTACTTAGACTCTCCAAGGCACATAGGTGTCATTTAGTTATTTAGCTTAATGGTGACTACATGTGGGACCCTAGCCTTATATAATTGAGCAAACAGCTGTCTAATCTAATCTCAGAGAGCTGAAAAGGAGAGCTGAAGCTTCTTTTATAGCCATTATTATTAATGGCTTTCATTAATTGAGGTGTTTATGTGTCAGGAACTGTGCTAAGGGCTTTACTTTTACAAACTCACTTAACCATATGAAACAAGACACATTAGTGCCCCATTTAACAGACGAGCCCATGGTTCTTTACCAAAGTTGTACAGGGAGTGAGGGATTAATTAATGCTGTTCTATCTGACTGCCAAATCTATGCCTTGATTCCCATGCTTTATTGTTTCCCAAAACAGGCAACAAAAGTCTACATTTCACACTAACATACGAAATTTCTGGGAGAGGAGCAAAACCTTAGTACAGTACAAATGAAGCTCTTTGAGGACAGCTCGCTTTTAAAAAGGAAGGTTGGACAAAACTGGAGGAAGGCTAGGGGAGAAATGGGATTGAAGCAGGAAATGGGAAGTTCCCTATATTAATTTCCTAATAAAGGACTAAGTACGACAAACTAAGTGGCTTACACAGCAGATATTTATGATCTTACAGTTCTGGAGGCTAGAAATCCAAGATCAAAGTGTCAACAGGCTTGGTTCACTCTGAGGGCTGTGAGGAAGAGCCTCTTCCATGCCTCTTTCCTAGCTTCCACCAGGCTCAGACGCCCATTCCTTGGCTTCTGGATGTTCTCACTGTGTCTTTTCACATTGTCTCTCGCTATGCAAGTCTGTGTCCAAATTTCCCCTTTTTATAAAGACACCAGTCATACTGGAGTAGGGATCCAACAACAGCCCTGTTTTCAAATAAGGTTAGGTTCTGAGGCACTGCAGGTTAGGATTTCAACAATCGAGAGTGGCACAATTCAACCCATAACAGTCCCCGGTGAGGGATCCTCATACCTCTTTATCCCTGGAGTAGATCACTGCTCCCAGAGCTCCCTGGAAAGGCAGGTGACCCAACCCAGGAGAAACAAGATGATGCGGATGCTGGTGGGGTGGACTCTGACCTGTGACAGATGTGGATTTGGAGATTTCTGACTCCATGGCCTTGGAAGAAACACAAATCATTGAAGAATCACGTAGTCCAGGCAAATGTGTGCATCTGGAGAATAAAGCTTCCCCAAGCTTCCTCAAACTCCCCCATCCTACCCACTGAGTTCTGCCTCCCTCCCCTACCCCCCTCCTTTATTACCCTCCTGCTTAAAGCCACAGCTCATAAACTTTTTGCCCAGGCTCTATTTTCTATAGGAACTCAGGACCAGTAGTCCGCACTGCCGGGGAAAGGGCACTTTTAATCTAGAACATTTTCCTGTTTCTTGGAGTCATTTGGGGTCTTTTCAAAGTCCACACTCCACCCTCCACCCTTCTTAGGCATGGCATCTCATTCCCGAAATAATCACTTCTACATTTGATTTTTGATAATTCGCGGGCTAGAAAATCAGAGACACAGTGTTTAAGCAACACATTACTACTCATGAAAGAGCTTTTTATGTTCTCATTGTATATTTTCTGGTGAAACACTCCTATCGTGCTCCCCCATGGTGGCATTATTTTGAAGCTGCAGTGGGTAGAAATAAAGAACTGAAAAAAAATCTTTTTTAGCTGCTTTGTGCACTTCCATTTCCTCCTCTAAGATGCCTACCAACTACATAGGAGACTTACGGACAAATCAGTTAAAGAGAAATATAGCTAATCTCTTTGGACTCAAAGGATTGAATAGAAAACTGATATGCGCCAAACAATTGCAGTTATTCTCTCTGACAGTTTAACTTTGTAAGAGTGTAATGTGTGCATTACTTCCATGCCCGGGCACTGGGGACAGGACTCAGCCATTCTGACAGGGGTTTATAACTGACAGGCAGGGTGGTGTGAAGGACTTAAAGGTCACACCTGAAAGGGTCTTAGTCAGGCTATTATTTTGCTGTCACAGGATATGACCATGGCCAATCACTTCGTTTCTGGGCCTCAGGCTCTTTATTCTATAAGGCAGGGAGGAAGGGCGTACATGGCCTTTAAGGCACTTTGCAGTACTAACATTCTGCATTTTTTTATTCACATCAGTTATGGATACAGTCAAGTCACTGATCTACTGAGTAAAGAAAAACAGTAATTTCAGTTTTATGTGTAAAAAGATCTCCTGCTCACAGTTTTTCTGAGAACAGATTTGTTAAGACCAGCAGGGAAAGCCTTATTGTCTGACTCGGTATAAGCAGCCAGTTGAGCCAGAGGGGGTCCTCTTCCTGGACATGAGGTGTCTCTTACTCAATAAAGACTGCAGAGCTGGCTGCTTGGACAAGTAACAAATGAGAATCACAGCCAGACGTCAGAAGAGTTGTAACAAGAGAAGGAGGCCATTTTGGCCAGGGAGCTTTGCCAGGAGCATGCTGGGGCTAAAAGAATAAACCCCAAGTTGCTTGGTACACCAGCCACCAGGGGACATGGCACTGGATGTGGACAGGAAAGTCATACACCCACCCTTGGCACACCCGGAGGTCCTCTGAGGATGGAAAGATGGGCCAAGGCAGCTCTCTGAAGCACCTTGCTTTTTTTAAAACACACACTAAATTGTTTATGTTGAACTAAACTTACACCCTTGTAGACACATATTTAACTTTCTCTTCCTCTGCTTGCCATCTGATGAGGCTTGTTAATGGTGACTCAATTAAATATAGACCAAATAAAGAAATTGCATTTTCCTTGTGCATCTGAGTTGTACTTTACGTTTTATGAGCTCTAAACCTAAGGAATCCCACCATACAAAAAAGGTAAAGATAGTGGATGCTCCGCAAAAAGCAGTTGAATAGCCTTGACCCTGGACCTATTTGACCCTCCAGCATCCCAAGGTACCTCTGAAGGACAAATTTTGAAACCACAGGTATTGAAGGTTTGTAGCCACATAGCCCCTGGTGTCATCCTAGCTCCCATAGACAGTCAGTCTATGGCCACAGGCATGTTACCTTATCCCTCTGGAAGGATCACCATGAGGCTTGTATGAGAGAATGAATGTGTTAAAAGACAAGCAGAGGGCTGTACATACCCTACACACAGGGGTGATGCATAAATAAGGTGGGTGACAGCATCGCTTTGGGAATTAGGGAAATGCCATGGTTGGCACTTATGCAAATTATATTTTATCCATTTTGGGAACTTCCCAGTTCCTAATTGATTTAACCAAATAGCTGAACTTATGGAGAAAAACAACGTACTCTCAGTAAAAAATCTCAGTATTTCATCCTCAAAGAGAAGTTTTCATATCAAAGCAAAAATGAATCCTGCTATGTTAAATTTATACTTGGCAAATATTCCTGTAGCCCAGACAAATGGCAAGGTTTGAAAATAATTAACCTGTCACTTTGTTTCATGCTTTCTCACTTCTCAGGAGAAAATGAATGGTAATTTTGAACACCACCACTGAAATCTAATTTCTACCTTAGCAGAATTGTTCTCACACCTTCATTCACAAAATTTCTCAAGAGATATTTAGCTTACCAGTAAGAAAGGCTCACTGTTCAGACACTATGGGAAAGCAAACAGTTGTATTACAAAGTAATTTACTATGACTCAAGGGGGTAGCCTTCCGTGGTGGACAGAACCTGAGGCACTTCCATTAACAAGTGGACAATTGGAACAAGCTTTATTGTCTCATTTATAAAATGGATTGTAATTCAACTTCCCAGACATTTGTGACTTTTTACTGTCACAGGTGACGTTATAAATTATAAAGCTTTGTTAGTTTTTATTGTATGGGCCACCGTGCAGGATTCCTCAATACTACTGCCTGGTTAATACCTCTAAAGTTTTCCTCAGTGACGGCACATATCCCAGGGATTTTCCACCTTCTACAGTTCAAGCACAATTATTTACAACAGGGCTCAGCCTGGCAGCCAGTCCCTCTCCTTGACCATCACTGCATGTTCCTGGACCTGCTTACCCTAAGATGAGTGCAAGCACAGGAGGACCCAGAATGCAGAAGGCACAGCGGGGTGTAGTTTCAGAGGGAGACAGGGCTCTGCGTTGCCTGTTCTCCTCAGCACTGGTCTTTGCAGATGGCGGGCAACACGTCTTCTTAGGTTGTAGCTAGGCAGAGATGCCTTCATTAAACTTAGTTTGCATATTGAAAGCTAAGAGGGACAGAGTTTCCTTTGTTCATTACTCTATTTGCCAGCATAGTCCCTAGCAAAGAATAGATAACAAAAATATATATGCCAAATGAATAAATAAAATAAGTCTGAGTTAATAAAATAAAAGAAGCCCCAAAAGTTTACGGTGTATCAAATGGATTAATCACTACACTAGCCCAGCTTTGTACTTTCTTCCTTAATTAGTCTACTTTTCTCATAACTTTGTCCTCAATATCCCAAATACAAACTTTGGCTTTGTCCACCAACCCTCAGAGGAGACAGGACCTGCTGCTGCTGCTCCAGGTGTATCTCTGCCATAGCATCTTGTGATCTATACTGAAACTCCACATTTAATTTTGTTACCAGTTCATAGTTGCTCACTTAAAAAATCTGCTTTCTTCTTCAGAATAGCATCTTGCAAAATATTTTGCTATTTTCCTTCTAATGAAAAATTTTCACAATAGCAAAAAAGAAACCAAATCCTACCTCTGGATCCACAACATCACATTCCAGCCAACCACGTCACCTAAGAAGGGGAGGCTCTGAGAGAGCCTAACGTTGGGCCACAGCCTGGCCCAGCCTTCTGCTCGCCGAAGACATTAATGCACTTAAAATCAGTCTTCCCTCTATTAGGTGACACATAGTGAAGAATAAGTGTGCAGTTCTTTTATGAAATTTAATTTAAAATTATTTTAAAAACATGGTTGGTACCAAAATTAGTACACCAATTGAGCATTTATTCAGAAAATCACAGAGTACAAGAGACAGAACACGACATAGAAACCAAACCATCTCTGTTACTTATTAGATAAAACATGCTTTTTGGATTTTGTTAGTAGATTTTTGCAGATTTCCTTTTATTTTATTTATTTATTTATTATTTTAATTGTTGTTCAAGTACTGTTGTCTCCATTTTCCCATCACCACTTTCCCCACCTCCCACCCTCAACCCGTCTCACCTTTGGATTTGTCCATGAGTCCTTTATGGATTTTCCTTGACAAATCGCCCCCTTCTTTTTCCCCATTGCCTGCCTCCCTCCCTGCCCCTCTGTTTACTGTCAGTTTATTGTTTACTTCAATGTGTCTGATTATATCTTGCTTGCTTGCTTGTTTTGTCGATTAGGTTCCACTTATACGTGAGATCATATGGTATTTGTCTTTCTCCACCTGGACTATTTCACTTAGCATAAAACTCTCCAGTTCCATCCATGCTGTCACAAAGGGAAGGAGCTCTTCCTTTCTTTCTGCTGCATAGTATACCAATGTGTAAATTTACCATAGTTTTTTGGTCCACTCATTTACTGATGGGCACTTAGGTTGCTTCCAACACTTGACTACTATAAATTGTGCTGTTATTAACATTGGGGTCCATAGGTTCTTTTGAACTGGTGTTTCAGGATTCTTAGGGTGTAATCCCAGCAGTTGAATTGCTGGGTCAAAAGGTAGATACATTTTTAGTTTTCTGAGGAAATTCCAAACGGCTTTCCACAGTGGCTGCACCAGTCTGCATTCCCACCAAAGGTGTACTAGGGCTCTCTTTTCTCTACAACCTTGCCAGCACTTCTTGTTTATTGATTTGCTTATGGTGGCCATTCTGACTGGTGTGAAGTGGTATCTCATTGTGGTTTTAATGTGCATCTCTCTGATGGCTAGTGATGCTGAGGATCCTTTCATATGTCTTTGGTTCCTGTGTATATCCTCCTTGGAGAAGTGTCTGTTCAGATCCTTTGCCCATTTTTTAATTGGGCTGTTTATCTTCCTGGAGTGGAGTCATGTGAGCCCTTTATATAGTTTGGAGATCAAACTCTTGTCCGAGGTATCATTGGCAAATATATGTTCCTATATGGTTGGTTCCCTTTACATTTTGCTGATGTTTTCTTTAGCCTTGCAGAGTCTTCATATTTTGATGAAGTCCCATTTGTTTATTCTTACCTTTATGTCCCTTGCTCCAGGGGACATATCAGTGAAAACATTGCTGCTTGGAATTCTGAGATTTTCGTTCCAATGTTCTCCTCCAGGACTTTTATGGTATCACAACTTATGTTTAAGTCTTTTATCACTCTCGAGTTTATTTTTGTGTGTGGTGTAAGTTGGTGGTTGATTTTCATTTTTTTGCATGCAGCTATTTAGATCTCCCAACACCATTTGTTGAAGGGGCTATTTTTACTCCATTTTATGCTTCAGCCCCCTTTGTCAAATATTAATTGACCATAGAGACTCGGTTTTATTTCCAGGCTCTCTATTCTGTTCCATTGATATATGTGTCTGTTCTTATGCCAGTACCAGACTGCTTTGATTACAGTGGCCTTGTAATATAGTCTGGTGTCAGGTATTGTGAGCCCTCATATTTTGTTCTTCTTTCTCAAAATTGCTGCAGCTATTTGGGGTCATTTATGGTTCCACATAAATTTTTGAAATGTTTCTTCTATAACTGTAAAATATGTCATTAGTATTTCAATAGGTGTTGCATTGAATCTATAAATTGCTTTGGGTAGTATGGACATTTGATGATGTTAATTCTTCCAATCTATGAACATGACATATGCTGCCATTTTTGTGTCTTCCTTAATTTCTTCCTTCAGTGTTGTGTAGGTTTCCTGAGTATAGGTCTTTTATCTCTTCGGTTAGATTTATTCCTAGGTACTTTATTTTTCTTGTAGCTATAGCAAATGGAAATTTTTCCTGGATTTCTGCTTCTGGTATTTTGTTATTGGTGTACAAAAATGCCTTCAATTTCTGAATAATGACTTTGTATCAGCCGGCTTTGCAAATTCACTTATTAGGTGGAGCAGTTTTTTTGTGGAGTCTATAGGGTTTTCTACATATAATATCTTGTCATCTGCAAACAATGACAGTTTTACTTCCTCCTTTCTGATTTGGATGCCTTTTATTTCTTTTTCTTGTCTGACTGCTGTGGCTAGGACTTCCAATACTATGTTGAATAGGAGTGGTAAATACAGATAGAATTGTTTTGTTCCTAATCTTAGTGAGAAAACTTTTACTGTTTGCCTGTTGAGTATGATGTTGGCTGTAGGTTTTTCATATATGGCCTTTATTATGTTGAGGTAACCCTCTTTACTCCCACTTTGCTGAGTGTTTTTATCATAAATGGGTGCTGTACCTTATCAAATGCTTTTTTGATATCTATTGATATGATCATGTGGTTTTTATCTTTGTTTCTGTGATGTATTATGTTTATTGATTTGTGAATTTTGTACCATCCTTGCATCCCTGGGATGAATCCCACTTGATCATGATGTATGATCTTTTTAATGTGTTGTTGGATGCAGTTTGTCAATATTTTGTTGAGGATTTTAGTGTTTATGTTCATCAGCCATATTGACCTGTAGTTTTCTTTCTTTGTTGTATCTTATTCTGATTTGGGGACTAGGATGATGCTGCCCTAATAAAAATAGTTTGGGAGTTTTCCCTCTTCTTGGATTTTTTGGAATAGTCTGAGAAGGACAGGTATTAGGTCTTCCTTAGATGTTTTGTAAAATTCTCCTATGAAACTGTATGGTCCAGGGCTTTTGTGTGCCAGGAGCTTTCTAATTACTGCTTCAATTTTACCAGTTGTTATTGGTCTGTTCAGGCTTTCTGCTTCTTCTTCATTCAGTTCTGGAATATTATATTTTTCTAAAAATTTGTCTGTTTCACTCAAAATGTATGAGGAGACATACCTCAACATAATAAAGGTTTTCAAATTTCTTTGCATATAGTTGTTCATAGTAATTTCTTACAATCCTTTGTATTTCTGTGGTATCAGTTGTAATTTCTCCTCTTTCATATCTGATTATATTTATTTGGGTCCTCTCCCTTTATTTCTTTTGAGTCTGCTTAAAGGTTTGTTGATTTTGTTTATGTTTTCAAAAAACAGCTCCTGGATTTATTGACTTTGAATTTTTCTCTTAGTCTCTGTGTTGTTTAATTCTGCTCTGATCTTTGTTATTTCCTTCCTTCTAATTGCCCTGGGCTTTGTTGTTGTTGTTTCTCTGGTTCTTGTAGATGTAGGGTTAGGTTGTTTATTTAAAGTGTTTCTATCTTTTTTAGGTAGTGCTACATTGCTATGAACTTCACTTTCAGGACTGCCTTCACTGTGTCCCATAGGTTTTGGACTGTCGTGTGCTCATTTTGTTTCCAGAAACTTTTTGATATTTTTTTTATCTCTTTATTGATCCATTAATTATTTAATTGCATGCTATTCAGTCTCCATGAGTTTGAATATTTTTGGGTTTTTTCCTTGAGGTTGGTCTTTAGTTTCAAGCCCCTGTGGTCTGAGAAATGCTTATCATGATTTCAGTTTTCTTGAATTTGTTGAGGCTTGAATTTGTTTTGTGTCCTATCATGTGGTCTCTCTTTGAAAATGTTCCATGTGCTTTTGAAAAGAATGTGTATTTTGATTCCTTGGGATGAAAGATCACATACACACACACACACACACACGTGTATATATATGTATTTGTATATCAGTTAAGTCCATTTGATCTAAGCAGTCATTCAGTTCCACAATATCCTTGTTGATATTTTGTTTGGAAGATGGTGGGGGTGTTAACATCCCCTACTGTAATTGTGTTACTCCCTGTATCTTTCTTGGTGTCCTCCAAGGTTTTCCTTATATATTTCAGTGCTCCTATGATGTGTGCATATGGATTTACAATGTTTATGTCTTCGTGATGGATTCTTCCTTTGAATATTATGAAGTGTCCTTCTGTTTCTCATTTTATGGCTTTTGTTTTTAAGTCTATTTGTCTGATATAAGTATTGCTACCCTGACAATACTTTTTGTGTGTCCATTTGCTTGGAATATTTTTTTCCAACTTTCACTTTCAGTCTGTGAAGTTCTTTTGTTCTGAGGTGGGTCTCTTGTAGGCAGCATATATGTAGGTCATGGTTTCTTATCCATTCAGCTACTCTATGTCTTTTGATTGGGGCATTTAATCCATTTACATTTAAGGTTATTATTGATAGATACTTGTTAATTTCTTCCCTTTGTACCTATGTTCCCCTCTCTCTCACTCCTTTTCTTCATCTTAATGTAGCCCCTTTAGTATATCTTGCAACACTAGTTTGGTGGAGGTGTATTGTTTTAGCCTTCTTTTGTCTGGGAAATTCCTCAGTTCACCTTCCATTTTAATTGAGAGCCTTGCTGGGTAGAGTAGCCTTGGTTGCAGGCCTTTGATTTTCACTACTCAGAATATTTCCTGACATTTCCTTCTGGCTTGTGGTATTTCTGTAGAGAAGTCAGCTGCTTGTCTTATCAGGGCTCCCTTCTATGTTACTTCCTGTTTCTTTCTTACTACCTTTAAGATTCTCTCTTTGTCTTTCATATCTGCCATTTTAATTATGATGTGTCTTGGAGTGCATCTCTTTGGGTTCCTCTTGATTGGGACCCTGTGTGCTTCCTGGACTTGTGTGACTTTTTCTCTCTTCCAATTAGGGAAGTTTTCCATCATGACTTTTTCAAACGGGTTTTCTATCCCTTTCTCTTCTGGTATCTGTATTATATGGATATTATGTTTCATGTTATCCTGCATTTCCCTTAACCCTTATTCATTCTTTTTGAGTCTTTTTTCATTTTCTTGCTGTTTCTGGGAGCTTTTTTCTACTTTGTCCTCCAGCTCACTGATTCAATCTTCTGCTTCATCCAGCCTGCTTTTGATTCCGTCTACTGTGTTCTTCAGCTCAGAAATTGTATTCTTCATTTCCTCTTGTTGATAGTTTCTTGTTGATAGTTTCTGTGTCCTTTTTCATACTGACATAGTTTGCAGTAAGTTCCTCATAGTTTCCCTGTAGTTTTTGGTAATTCTCACTGAACTCATTGATCTTATACCCATTGCTTTGAACTGAATATATGATAGTTTACTTGCCTCTGTTTCATTTATCACCGTTTCTGGGGATTTCTCCTTTCCTTTGGATTGGGGGTTGTTTCTTTGTCTTCCCATAATTTGTGAGACTCTTCTTTTTTTGCTTCTCCTCCCTAAATTGATCTGTTTTGACTTCCTGACTTTGTAGTGTGAACTTCTATGGTAGGAGACCTGTGACATTCAGTGATGCAGTCTCCTTGATCTCCTGAACTTTATTCTCTTGGGATGCCTTTTATGCCATTTATGTTGGCTCTCTGGAAGTAGTTGGGTTTTGATTGTTGTTTTGTCATTCTTTGGTGGGTCCTTCCCTCCAGCTGGTTGGCTGAGGGTCACTCAGCCCACCATGTGTTGTGTGTTGTTGAGCAGATGCTGCCAGAAGAAAACCACAAGGCCCAGGAAACAAACCCACAACAGCAAAAATAACTCCCCCCTGCAACGCACTATCAACTGCAAATGAACCAGTATTAATAAGTCTATAAAGAGATTAAGACTATTATAAGAAAGGAGAAAAATAAACTATAGTATAAAATCTAGTGACTTAATATGCACGAGCTTGATGGACACGGAATGAATGCTAAAAACTATGTAGTAAAGAAAATATCGCAAATCATGGAGAAGACCATAGTGGGTTTTGTCTTGGTAGTGTCCAATATTTACTGCCATTTTTTCTTTCTGGATCCGCCTCCGGTGATATCAGACATTGACCCCCTCTGACCTTAGGCAGTCTGTTCAAGAGACTTGCAGGGATCTACAGTCTGTGGCTGTCTCCTTCAGTTGTTAATCTAGTCACTTTGCACTCAGCAGTCAGGCTTAAGCACAATAGGTCAGGGCAGAGTCCCTCCTGGGGGGCAGGGCTATTATTTTCTCTCAGGCTGCTGCTGGGAGGGCAGTGGTCTGCCTGAGCAAGATGGCTGCTGCTGCATGGGGGATGACTCAGCACCAGGATCCTGGGGGCTACTGTCTTAGTTCTCTCCCCAAAGCTTCTGTCCCCAGTCTCTCCTCTGGCATCTTTAGCCCACTCTGTCCCTGCCTTTACCAGAGCCCAGGGTAAGTAGCTGCAAATGAAAATTTATGCTTTGGCCCTTTAAACAACTCTTTGCTTCTCCAACCGCCCATCTCTGGCAGCAAGCAATCCTGCCACTTTTCGCAGCTGGCTGTTATCTGTGTATTTTTGGGGCTCTGGGGCTGTGGGCTGGAGATCAATCCCCACTTACGGTTTAGACCCCACTTTTCTCATGGGGATCCAACTGGCCACTTAAATATCCCTCTGGTGCTGCCACTTGTGGGCACCTAACCAGCCCTCTCGAGTCTCCACAGCACTCCATACCAGTCAGGTTGTGCTGAAACTGATTTTTCTGTGTGTCTGAGGATACAAGGCTTTTCTTTCACTACTATTCAGTTATTTGTTCTGGGTAATTTCTCCACAATTTAGTTATAATTCCAGATTGTTCCTGGGATGAGGTTAGTGTGACCTCCATTCACTCCTCTGCCATCTTGCCTAGTCTCTCTGCTGCAGACTTCCTTTTAAACTTTTCTCAGCCTACCTTTTATTTTTTAAGAGACGTAGGAGGTAGAGTTAGGGACTAATGTGCTGGGAGCTCCTGACCAACTGACCTTCCAGGGAAAATCAGAGAGGTTGGTGACCAGGCTGATGTGCAGACCATAAGGAATCTTTACTGAAGTCAAGATACACGTGGACTTGTGGGGGAGGCAATGAAAGGTCTCTGGCTTAGCTCGAAGGGCTCAGCTTTGACTAATGCTTAAACAAGTACATAAACTCTCTTGCCTGTTTCACAATTTGTCCTTCCCAATTCTCTCCCAGCAAAGAGGAGGAGGGGTTATAGGCAGAATTGGTCAGCTAGGGGCAAGGGTAGCTTTATTTAGAGAGATAGAAAGAGCAAATTTGCAAGTGTGGCCCTGATCTTGAGGTGTTTGGATTCAAATGTCTTATCAGGTCATTTTACCTTTGCTTTTGTTGGTTTCTAGCATCTTGGAATAAGTAGCATCAATCTATTAGCCCTGGAAAAGTCTCTAGGGGGATTAGGGCTCTCTAGACATCTTCATGTCAAGACTTTGTTTGGTTCCCTATATTTCTATGCAATACTCAACAGCAAAGTGTAGAAATAGTAAGAATTTTGACTGGGACTATACAATTATTTGTAAATCACAGAACAAGCCTATAAATGCCTCTATAATCAATGTCACTGCATGGCAAGTAGGAAGTCCAAAAACCAAAGGAGAGAGAATTATAAGCCAAGGTGAATTCGAAATAACTCCTGACCACAGACCCTTGGCCTTCTGGCTCCTTCCATCTCCAGGTGGTTTTCTCCATTCTTAAATGTGTTCACTTCCCCCATTAGGCTGCCAGGTGCTAGAGGATAAGGGCCGTGCCCCAAATTATGTCATTACCATGTCCGTAAACTCTTATAGCTGGACTCTCTCATTAGAATGAATCTCAGCTTCAAAGGGATTTTATCTTATTCATGCCTGTATACCCAGGTTCAGGTCCAGAACTATGCTTAATAAATATTTTTAAATGAATAAAGTGATGCATTTATGTCCTCTGGTGTAGCAGAGTGCCTGGAATATAATAGACCCTGAATAAAGTTAAACTGAACATGGAGGCAATTCTCACTCCTTGGCATTACCTGTTTCCAGTTGTGAACCAGAGAATGAGGCTAATTGATGAAAGGACAATGGCTAAGGCACCAGTTGCTGTGCTGAGCAGGCCAGAATGAAGTTTCTCCCAGGTCTTCATGCTGACAATTTTTTAAAAGCGTACTTTGACATACCCAGAGCTTTCTTTCATTTTATTCATCAAATTTGTGTTAGGTACAGCCACTAACTGCTTTGAAATCAATTTTCTTTTCCACACAGACAACATTCTGTGTCATGTAATCAGGAGTCAGGAAGCCACAATCCACACAAATTACTTCTTTCTGCTCTTCCGAAAGAGACAATATTCATCACTATAAAACAACGACTACCAGGTCAGTTCTGTGCCTCTCTCCTGTCTTTGAAATATATAGAATGGAGCAATATCAGTGCAGGTGATTTAAGGAAGGCAGTGTATTTCCCACTAAATCCCCAACTGTGATGAAGTAGTGTGTGAGTGCCACTTCCAGTGACAGCCCATTTTACCTCAGGTGCTTGTTCAAAATCTGACTCAACAGACGATAAGAAGGGGCTTAAACCCTATGATATCTCTAAGTAGTCTTCATCACTTTATATCTGATTTCTTCATTCCATCTACAGTTTGAAAGGACAGGTCGAAAAACTGCAGTAATCAGAGAGAATTTGAGCATGAACTTGCTTGAGAAATTCCTAAGCTAATATTTGTCTAAAGCCTAAAGCTAGACTTATTGAAAAGGCTTTTATTAGGAGATGGAAATATGCATCTATTGAGGCTTTGATCAGGAAAGAATACATGGGAAGTCATGAATATCAATATATAATGTTGTCCTTATTTATTTTTCTGGAAAGAAAAAATATAAGAACTTATTGATCAAAAAGACAGCTATCTGGGGGAAGGAATGAGGGTGGGAAGTAGGGAAGGTTGGGGCTGGGGAAAGTGGCAATGGGAAAATGTTGACGTGGGGATGATGGGATGGGGTGCGGGCGGAGGGGATAAAGGAGAGAAAAAAATGAGATAAGTGTAATAACATAATAAATGAAATATACAAAAATATGCAGCTGTCTGCTTATTAACTTAGTTCTTCAGAGAAAGAAACATATATAGAGTTGGAAATGTAAGATAATGATAAAAGGGGACTTTTATTGTTAATTGATACAAATGTTTTATACCTCAAAATTAAAAATCTATAAAACATTTTTTCATAAAATTATCAATATCTCTTATTTTGTCTTTCAAGGGGTTCCCCAGGACAACACTTGCCCCACGGAGATTGGCTCAGTGCAGACCAGGCTCACTCACACATTCCCCAAGGCCCCCAGCTCTAGGGGTAGGAACTGAGTGTGTCTTATTCATCATTATGTCCCTAGTACCAGGCAGGATGTTTAACACAAAGTGGTCCAAGTGGCCAAATAAATGATTTTCCATATCTTTGTTCATGTTCTTCCCAGAACCTCAAAGAACTTCTGTTACCTTCCTACTAGCCAAACTTCACCATTTCCTAACTTAATGCATATGTCTTCTGAAAATTCTTTCTGGGCAAAATTCTATCCCCACTCATTGTATTCTTATTATTAAATCATAAAGAACTCACTCTCTCCAAGTAGTTTAGACCTCGATTCTATTTACACTCAAGCATTGTTTTCTAATAACTCTTCCTCCAGTCAATTGCAAGTTCTCTGAAGACTGAAGGCATTTATTATTTTTCTCCCCCTACAGGGCCTGGCATGATGCCAGACACTTAGGCATATCAGAAACTTGGAAAATTAATGACATCAAGTCTTCAGACAAAACGCACCATCAGTGAAATCCAGTAATAACTGGGGTTGTAATTTCTTTAATAAGACCCTCTCCCTCATCCTAGCCTACCAACCACTACTTCCTCCCTGCTCAGTCTTCTAAATCATCAGGTACTGTTGTGTTAGCAATAGACATAGAACAATAAAGCTCTATTGCCTTATACATGAGGTTGGTGAGCCAACTCATGTCCTGGATGCCTGCCAGGTGAGCTATAGATTCCAGCAGAAGTTTGTGCTAAAGTTGCAGAACAGTAAGAGCTCAATTTCAAGTGCTTAATAAAACAGTAAAGCTCTGAAAATATAAAGTGCCACTAATAGGAAAGTGATGTTATTTTATGTGTGAATGCAAATGAATGTCTGTGAGAAAACAGAATGATTCTAATCTTTCCTTAAGACTTAAGTATTATGAGAGAATAGCAGATCTGTTTTAGGTACCAAGAAGATGGGTAGGCTTATTTCAGATGACAATTTTGGAAGGTTGTCTTAGCCTGGGTGCTCCCCAAAGCAGAGTGTGAGAGAGTCTTGTGTGCAGATAGGTGACTTAGAAAGTGATCCCAGGGAGTAGGAGGGAGGGACCAGGAAGCAAAACAGGGAAGGAGGGAAGTCAATAGGACAGATGCTGAATTGGCCACCATTATGCTCATCCCCTGGGATATACAATCACCCAGGAAATAGAAGGAAGGATGGCAATTGTCCATTAACTTCTGCCCCTGTGTTCCACACTTTCAGGGAGGTTCTAGGGCAGGTGGCAAGGATGGGAGGGCCCAAGGTATGTGCTGTCAGGTGGAGCCTGCACTAAGCTGGGCGAAGCCCTCCTGGAAGCAGTTGCCATAACAAGGCTAGAGGAGGAAGGGGGTCTGAGACGCTCTGCTCAGCAGCTGTGCACAAGAAGGCTATGTCCAGGGAATGTGCCCTTGGTACTAACACTGCTGGTAGGTAGGAAGGACCCTGATGATACAGAGGTCCCTGGCCTCCGACATACTGACTGTCCTGTGTTATAAAAGACCTCAATCAGACACAGCTCAGATACAGAGCCTGTTCAATTTTGTATAAATTCAGTTTGTTATAATAAGCCTTTTTTCCCTCCAAAGTGAGGTATCAGCTCAGCTTGTAGAGGAAGTAATTTACCATTGCTTACTAAGAAGCCTGATTCCCATGCAACTTTGATAAAATTTATCATATCTTGGAAACCATTTCAATGTCAATATCAGAACATCCAGGAACCCCACATATCTCAGAGACAGGTGCTAACAAGACTAATGCAGGACAGAAAACAAAGGGTGCCCTTCAAGTGACTTTATACATACTCAGCCCACTAAAAGTTTCAGTATTTATTGATTCCCTCACCACCCAAATTCATCCAGTTGCTGATTTGATTATGTGCTTCATCTACTCAAAATTAATTTTTAAAAAATCCATCTAGTCCTTTGACCCTAGGCAATCTCATGACAAGTTTATAATCAATAACATTTTAAGTAAAGTAAATCCATCTTCCTGGCCAGTAACCAGGAAAAATGGTCATTGCCAAATAGCATCTAGAGTTCATTATTCTTAATCACTCACTAGTAGCCAAGTAAACCCCAAGTGCAGAATACCAAAATTTTATGAATAGGCATTTCCTCTATCAGTTTCCATTCCCAAATTTTAGGACAATTATGCTTTGAAGCAAAAAAGTGAGGACCATTACTCAAAGCCACCCCCGACCAGTAGGAGATCACTTCCTTGATATATGTAAGCTTTTCAGACAGGGAACCACATGCTTTACCTCAGTGACAGGTAGCTCCTGCTCCCCGGAGCATTAGAACTGATGTGCTTTTTGTCCTTTTTGAGATTTGGTTCTCCAGCTTTTCCTTTGCTTTGCTGAGTTATCCTTACACCACTAGCCACCACCACCACCCCAGTTTGCCAAGACATTTTGTCTTTAGCCATTGGGTTTCTATTGTTTGCTTCCTATGAACATACAAGTCTGTGTTTGCTGGTCACTGATATTTTCTAAACCGCAATAAAATGTTGAGAACTCATGTGTAGAAAGTAAGCAGGGGTAAGAAGCTTACTGAGAAAACTCCTGTGGTCCTAGAACACCATCATATTTAAAATTTAGTATATGTTTGAAACAAGCTATTGTTTTGTTTGTCGTTCAACAACAAGAAGAAGAATGCTTCTTAGCAAAAATTCTGTAACACCAAGTGGCTACAATTTACACGATGTGTTAAAATTAACTAGTTTAATTTTCACAATCACCCTGACAGATAAATCTTGTCATTAACTTTTTCTTAAAGACTTTATTACTTTAGAGCAATTTAAAGCTCACAACAAAAGAGGAATGGACAGAGATTTTTCTGTATACTCCTTGGCCTCACGCAATCACAACCTCCCCCATTATCAGCATCTTTCCCTAGAGCGGTACATTTGTTATGCCATGAACTCACGTTGACAAACTCCCTAATTTACATTGCTGTTCACTCCCAGTGTTGTGCGTTGTATGAGTTTTGACAAATGCATGATGGCCTGTAACCATTATCATGTTGCTCTGTCCTCCACCTACACATCCTTTCTCCATATCCTCCTGCAACCTCTGTCAACCACTGATCTTTACTGTCTCCATAGTTTTGCCTTTTCCAGAATGGTACATAGTTAGAATCTTAACAATATGTAGTCTTTTCAGATTGGTTTCTTTCACTTAGTAATATGCATTTAAAGCTCCTCTGTGTCTTTTTGTGGCTTCATACCTCATTTCTTCTTAGTGCAGAGTTATTATATTTTATTGTCTGGATGTAACGCAGTTTACCCATTCACCTGTTGAAGAATATTTTGATTGCTTCCAAGTTTTAGCAATTATGAATAAAGCAGCTATAAACATTTATGTGGACATCAGTTTTCAACTCCTTTGGGTAAATACCAAGGAGTGCAATTGTTCAGTCATATAGTAAGAATACATTTAGTTTTGTAAGGAATTGCCAAACTGTCTTCCAAAGTGGTTCTACCATTTTGCATCCCAACCAGCAGTGAATGAGAATTTCTGTTCTCTTCAGCTTTGTCAGCATTTAATGTTATCAGTATTTTGCCTTTTGACCATTCTAAAAGACGTGTAGTTATATCTCATTGTTTTAATTTGCATTTTCTTAGTGATGTATGATATTGTGCATCTTTTCATATGCTTATTTGCTATATGTATATATTTTTTGGTGAGTTATCTGTTAATGTCTTTGGTCCATCACTGTCAAAATTTTCAAAAGAAGCATACCCAGGTTTACAGCAGTTAAGTAATATGTTCAATAGCTTATTTTTTGCAGATCATTTCAATCTAACATTTTGTTGTTCCAAATTTCCACAAAATTCTAAAAAGTCAGAAGAGTTAAAATAAGGACAGGAGGAAAAGGCAATCTGCTTTCAGACTGACTGTTTTTCAGTCCTGTTTGCACGGTTTGATTCAACTAAGTGCAAAACACATTTTGCCCCGAGAACTTTTCTTTTTAATTTCAAAATCTGCATAATTCATGAGGTTTGCTATCCACAGATCTATAATCTATGTACCTTAAAATCATCAAAATATCCTAGGCCAGAAACAGTTTGAGGTCTGAGGTACGTTTTGTCTTTCTAATCCCAATGGAAAATTTTCCCCTACTCCTAAACAACTTGCCAATAAGGAGTGATGTCTGAGTCCAAAACATATTAACTTGATTTAAGACTGTTTCAAAAACAAATTATAAAATTTGTTGGTTAGCTGTTATTCTTCACATGTGCACCAGGACAAAAAGAACTGGGTTGTTCTGTCTCCTTACCCTTCTCCCAAATTATTCTTTCTTCTTACTGATAACATATTTGTTCATGGAATCGAATCCTATATGTTGAAAGAAACATAAAAGGGCTTTGTATCTGTTCTCATAGTGAAGAAACTTGGCCCGTGTCAGTGAGCACTTGGATAAGCTGGGCACTGGGCAAGTGCTGAGAATTCCATGGGAACAAGATGCAGCCCTGATTGCCCAGACTCATGGCCTAATGGGCCAAGTGGGCCTTAATGGGCATGCAGTTGCTGTACACCCTGGTGAGTGCCCTGAAGGGAAGCTCAGGGTGTTTTGGGACCCAGAGAAGTATCACCTACCCCTGACTTGCTTTGGGGGAGTGGAGAGGAAACCCTGCCTAGAGTATGTGATAGCTAATCTAAGACTTAAAGAACAAATATAATTTTATTTGGTGAAGAAGAGACATGGGGGAGGGATTTTGGGGAAAAGTATTTTAAGAAGAGGTAGAACATGCGTAAGGACCAAGAAATGAGAGAGAGCAAAATGTGTTCTGGAAATAAGACAAAGATGATTAATATAAGGCACAAAGATCCACCATCTAGGGCACAAAACCAAGAAAGAGCTCAGCTTACAGAAGCATCCACCACGGGCTGTATCTGGCTGACCAAAACTTACCCAAGGGGCCTTGCAGATTCATTCAGAAGACTGGTGATGAGGCCCAAAGACTCTCTCTGGACATGTCAGATCTCTGGTAGCTCAATAAAGCCATAGCAGTCCTGACCAGTGTCCGTTACAACTAATTACAATTGTTCTGAGGCTTACTAATTGTGGACCACTTTACTAGACCATAGCTGATAGAGGCACTTGGAAGTGACTTACATGGTCAAAATGAACTCAAAGTATATTTTTAGACCTAGCAGAGATAGTCTGTACCTCCTTCCTATATCTGAAGAAATAGAAGAGGAACAGTTTAACTGCCATGATATTCTGTAAGGAATGTATTTGAGGTTCAGAGAGGAAACATGTTTTTCAGAAATGTTTGCAGGGGCGGGCACTGAGATCACACCTTCCTAAATGTGGACCGTGGAATAAAGTGCTGAGTGCTTCCTATGGCAGCTTTGCAGCAGCTACTAACTGGGAGAAGCCTTCTCCGGCCTCAGTCTGGTGAACTGGCTTACAGGATTAGAACCGCACTGCTATTTATTTGCCAGCACTTGTAACTGGGGCAAAGAGTAGCCTGAGCATTTCAATGTGCCCACGCAAGTCCCACCTGGCACTATAAAAAGACAAATCAAACCGAACAAACCTACAACACAAACAAAAAATACTTGTATTGCAAATATTTGCTCTTTTATATAAAAGGAAATTTTCCAAATTGGCCAGTTGGCCCAATTTCCCCTGACTGTTTCTTAGTGGAACTTCATTGAACTTTGACACCTTGCCCAGTGCCACATAACACAAAGTAAACATACAACCAACAAACTCCAAGAACTGTCTTCAAGCACTTAATCTATGCCAGGCACTAAGCATTTTGATGTTCATTATGTCATGTAACCCTCACAATAACACCATAGAGTAGATATTATTTCCCCATTTTATAGAAGAGGAAACTGAGGAACAGAGGTCAAGTGATTTCCCCTAGATCACAACTGGGAAGAGCCACAGGTAGGCAGGGCCCAGACCCCATCTGAGTCCAAAGCCCATGTGCTTTTTATTATACCACACTGCTTCCAGAAAGGGCCAAGGAGTTTTGGGGGTCACATGAAACATGATGCTTTTGGAGTGGTCACTTTGGGAAGATGTAGCATTGGCAGCTATTGGCAAACTGGCAAAGAAAGGAAAGGAAATTAGTCAGAATTTAAGCTTAAAAAGAAAAAAGTAAAAAGAAGTCTTGTCTTGAGTGAAAATTCTGTTCCAATAACACAGTCCTTTTAAGAAAAATGCATTGCATCCTGGAAATACTTGCAACCGATGACCCACTTATTTCAAGGAATTTTTAATCTAATGATACTTCAATGCAACAGAAATTGACAGCCATCAGAATTTGATGTAGTAGTGCTTCATCTGTGTCAGGCAGGAGGGGTCTGAACCCTCCACCTGAGCCAGGGGCTTCAGGAGAGCTGTCAGGGAAGAAGGCTTTCTGCTGGCACATGAGTCCAAGGCCCCTGTGCAACATGATTTAAGGCTTCAGAGGCTGGGCTAAAACACCTGGGGAGTTTGGTCAACTCAAGGACAAAAGATCACCTACACCTTTTATTTGAACACACCGATAGGTCAATTCAGCTAACATGGCTGATCCTGGAAAGTCCTACTTTAAAACAATGTCGAAGAAAGAATTGGAACTGAGAGTATCCACTGGACCCAGTGCCTTTAGTCCAGCTCCTCCCACTCACCCAGCATATGCCAGTAAACCCGGTTCTGCTTTTCTCTCCAACTTTCAGCCCTCCTGCTGCCCTCTGAACTCACTCTTTTTGTTTTGGGCAGTCTCCAGCTTAGACATCAGAACACCACACAGGCTTAGTAAAATTGTATCCTTGCCAAGTAGCTGGGACAGCAGTGAGCCGTGATCATACTTGTGTTTTTCTTCTATACGCACACTCCTGAACAGCCAGAGGTACCTGCACATGGTTTCTCTACATTTAAAAAGCATACCGAAAGACAGCTTAATGTTTTATCTTCTTCAAATAATTGTCACATACTTTTGAAAAATAACTGTCTCTTGTTACATAAAAGAGATGGGGCATAAACCACAAATGCGACAGTATTCATAG
Source organism: Mormoops blainvillei (assembly GCA_004026545.1). NCBI lineage: Eukaryota > Metazoa > Chordata > Mammalia > Chiroptera > Mormoopidae > Mormoops > Mormoops blainvillei. The sequence goes on along the minus strand of PVJD01002161.1, from coordinate 70,642 downwards.
ATTTTTTTTTGTTTTTTATTGGCTGGCCATCTCCCCTCACCTCCACCCCTAAAATAATCCTTTTCCATCAGCATCTACTAAGTGGTGTTTGTTACTTCCATTGTTTTCTGTACCACCGTTATCATTTTATTAGGTTGTTGTACATTTGAGTTCATTCTGAACACTTTATTTTATTAGTCTATTTGTTTGTTTTTGCACCAGTACTGTACCTATTTTCATACTACACCTTGTAGCATGATCATAGCTGACAAGGCAAGCTCTCTTTTATCTTTTGACCCTTTTTTTAGCCATCAGAGAGATGCAAATTAAAACCACAATGAGATACAACTTCACACAGGTCAGAATGGCCATCATTAACAAGTCAACAAACAAGTGCTGGGGAGGTTGTGGAACCCTAGTGCACCTTTGGTGGGAATGCAGATGGGTGCAGCCACTACGGAAAAAAGTTTTGGATTACCTCAAAAAATTAAAAATGGAACTGCCTTTTGACCCAGCAATTTCATTGCTGGGATTATACCCTAAGAATCCTGAAATACCAATTCGAAAGAACCTGTGCACCCCAATGTTCAGAGCAGCACAATTTACAATAGCCAAGAATTAGAAGCAACCTAACAACAGTAAATGAGTGGATCAAAAAACTATTGTACATTTACACAATGGAATATTATGCAGCAGAAAGAAAGAAGGAGCTCCGACTCTTTGCGACAGCATGGATGGAATTGGAGAGCATTAACCTAAGTGAAATAAGCCAGGCAGTGAAAGACAAATACCACATGATCTCACCTATAAGTGGAACCTAATCAACAAAACAAACAAGCATGTGAAATATAACCTGTGACACTGAAATAAAGAACATACTGACAGTAACCAGAGAGGAGAGGAGAATGGGATAATGGGGGAAAAGAAGGGGAAGGGCCACCAAGGAACTTGTATAAAGGACCCATGGACAAACCAAGGATGGGAAGGATTGAGGGTGGTAGGTGGGGGTGGGTGGGGCAGGGGAAAGTGGTGGCAGGGAAATGGAGACAACTGAACTTGAACAATAATTTAAAAAATGAAAAAGAAATCTAAGTTGACTTAGCTTTCTATGGAAATATATGTCCCCCATCTTTATTGAGGCATAACTGACAAATGAAAAAGTGAAGATATCTCTTTGGGATGCTGATTTTATTTCCTTTAGATATATATCCAGAAGTAGAATATCAGGATCCTATGATAGTTCTGTTTTTAATTTCTTGAGGAACCTTCATATTCTTTCCCATAAAGGCTGTACCAATTCACATTCCCAGCAATAGTGCAGAAATGTTCCTTTTTCTCCACATCTTTGCCAGCATCTTCGGTCTTTATAATAATAGCTGTTTTAATAAGTGTGAGGTGATATAGCTCACTGAAGTTCTGACTTGCATTTCCCTGATGAATTAGTGATGCTGAGTACATTGTTATGCCTGTTGGCCATTTGTGTGTCATTTTTTGAGAAATATCTATTCAGGTCTTTTGCCCATCTGTAAATTGGGATTACATTCATGCATTGCAGGTCAACATTTCCTTCAGCAATGACCTGCTTATACAACTGTGGTCCCAGGAGATTATAACAACCGAATATCCTATAGAAATTGAAGGCTACGTGGTTCAGGAGGATTTTTTTCCTGATGGGAGCAATCTCCATGGGGCTTTGCAACTGATTTCCTCTCACTCACAGCATCTCAATTTTGGGTGCACAGATTACATCCCAATCAGTCAGCCACTGACCTGTTTCAGCACAGAGGAGCCAGTGCCCCCAGAGCAACATATTCAGAGGGCACTACAGCCCTCCCAGATCTAGCCTGACGCTCTTCAGAATACACTGTGCAAATTCTTTGTTGAGGACCTAAGATCCTGTGCAAGGACACAGGTCCACAGGAGCTGCCTTAACAGGTATTATGTGCCACGGCCACTTTAATGAAAGCTTTCTGTGATAGTGTGGAGCCACCCTGGTTCTGTACTTTGAGAATATTTTCAGGCTGCAATGATGTAAAGCATGTATAAGTTTTATTTCTTCCCTCAATTCAATGCTAGAGACAGCCTTTTGTGCCAGATTGAGTCAGTGGAATGGAAAACATTTCCAAAGTCAAAATATTGACTCCTCAGTTCTGTACCCTCTCTGTGTTCAATACCATACCCCTCTCATCTATGTTGAGATAGACAAATATTTGCTATTGTGTTATAATAGCTTTTAGTATTCAGTACTGTTACATCCTGCACAGATTCGTAGCTTAGAAGTAATAGGCTGTACCACGTAGCCTTGCTGTGTAGTAGGCTATAACATCTGGGTGTGTGTTAAATGCACTCTATGATGTTTGCACAACAATGAAATTGCCTATGACACATTTCTTAGTCGTTAAGCAATGCATGTACTGTATTTGTTTTTTGCTATTGAGTTGTAGGAGTTCCTTATATATTTTGGATATTAACTTCTAATCAGGTCTATGGCTTTCAAATATTTTTCTCATTCCATAGGTTGCCTTTTTATTTTGTTGATTATTTGCTTTGCTATGATATGCTATGCTTTTTAATTTGAAGCAATCCCACTTGTCTATTTTTGCTTCTGTTGCTTGTTCTTTTAGCCTCATTTAAAAAACCATTTCATAGACCAATGTCAAGAAGCTGTTTTCTTCTAGTTTTATGGTTTCAGGTCTTACATTTAAGTCTTTAATCAATTTTGAGGAGATTTTTGTATACGATGTGAGATCAGGTTCCAATTTTATTCTGCATGTAGACATCCATTTTGTCCAGCACCATTTATTGAAGGTGCTATTCTTTCCCTATTGTGTGTTCTTGGCACCCTTTTCAGAAATAAATTGACTGTAGATGTGTGAATTTATATCTGGGTTCTCTACTGGTCTATATGTCTGTTTTTATGCCAGTACCCTACTGTTTTTGGTTACTGTAGCTTGGTAATATATTTGGAAATCAGATAGTGTGATGCTTCCAGCTTTGTTCTTGATCAAATTGTTTTGGCTATTTGGAGTCTTTGTGGTTCCTTATTAATTTCAGGATAGTTTTTTGTTTTTTTGTGTTTTTTTTTATTACTGAGAAAAATGCCATTGAAATTTGATAGGGATTGAGGAGCGGCTGCTGCTTCTGCGGCTTTTGCCCCAACGACCCTGACTCCTTACGCGGCTGGGCTTCGGCCCATGGGCTGGGACATGTGGGAACCCAGGGTTGGGGTGGCTGAGGGCGGTGGCGGATGGTGGTGGCAGACGGCTGCATCCCCGACCCCTTTCCCAGGGAGACCGAGAACGTGACCGCGGCTCCAGTCATGGGTGTCCCTCATTCTCCCCTTCCTTTCCCCCACCACCGCAAAAAATTTGATGGGGATTACATTGTATCTGCAGACCACATTGGGTAGTATGGACATTTTCACAATATTAACTTTTCCAGTCCATGCACACAAAATGATTTTCCATTTATCTGTCTTCTTTAATTTCCTTTATCAATGTTTTGTAATTTTCAGTGTACAAGTCTTTCACCTCTTTGGTTAAATTTATTTCTAAGTATTATAATTCTTTTATTGCTATTGTGAATGGAATACTTTTCTTAATTTCATTTTTGCATAGTCCATTGTTTCTGTATAGAAATACAGATGATTTTTGTATGTTGATTTTATATCCTGCAACTTTACTGAATTATTTTATTCTAATAGTTTTTTGGAGGAGCTTTTAGGTATTCTATTGTTAATACCATGACATCTGCAAACAGATTTTTGTCTCTCTTTGTTTCCTATTTGGATGCCTTTTATTTCTTTTTCTTATCTAATTACTCTGACTGGGACTTGCAGCACTCCGTTGAACAGATGTGTAAGGACAGGCATCCTCACCACATGTGTCCCCGGTGGCGACCAGGGCTTCTGAGGTTCTCCTGCTCTCCTTTTCCCTTGAGGTGATAGGTCATAACCGAGGGGATTTCTCTTGGTGCGGAGCTGTCAGGTGGGCCAAGGGAGCGATCCTGATAAAATGCTTTCTGTGCTTTTCTGTGTGGCCATCCTTGGTTTCTGTGCTCCACTGGGTTGCTGCGGTTCTTAATTGTACTCTGGACCTCTCCCAGGGTGACTTTCAGTTGTGGGTAGTTGTTAAATTGTTGTTTTTGTTGGGGTGGGGGAGGGAGGGTAAAGGCTAGGACCTCATAAGCTATCTTCGGATGTCACTCCCCATGCATTTAAAATAACTTTATGACCTCCCTCAAAAATATCTAGCTGGGATTTTCATTGGTATTACATTACATTTATATTTAATTTATAGATTAATTTTGGCAAGAATTGAACATTTTTTTTTACAAAACTAAATTTTCCCATCCAAGAGACTGAACTATCTCTCCAGTTAAAGAGAATTGTTTTCTATTCTTTAACAGAATATAGAAGTGTTAGACATTCTTTGTTAAGTATTATATACGTCAAGACTTTTTCTGCTGTGGTGAGTGCTATCCAATTTCTAATTGTATATTGCAGTTGGATTTTGTAGCCATAGAGAAATGCAATTTATTTTTGGGGTGTTAACCTTATACCTGACAACCTAGCTGATAACTCTAATTGGTTAGGGATTAGTTATTAGACATAGATTTCATTTCTACTGGCTTCAATTTTGTTTGGTTCTACTTGCCTTTCTGATGGGACTATCTTACAATCCAGGCATTTTGGCATTATTTTTTCTCCTAAGGCATGTATTTTTGCAACTAAGACTTGTCTCTGAAAATGTAAAAATCCACAAGGAAGACTGGAGGATAGCTGGGTAAACGGATAACAGTTTCTTTATGGCCAAAGAATATACAAGTACTTGAGTATAAAACCCAAAGTTACCCTCTGGTTTAGAGCTAATACTCAGAAAATCATTACTAACAATACCTACAAATCCCTTAATGTCCTTACTTTCTTCATATATGTCTTCCTTGCTTCCTCATTTCTAAAACTTGCAGGGCCACAACTTGAAACAAAAGCAGCCAAGGCCACAATGGGCCCAAATTAGTGGTGAATACTCTGAAAATCAAGATGGAAACTCTCTCTTCCCAGGATGTGAAAGAAAGAAGCTCTGGAGCAGGGCTTGCAAACCCTGAACGGAGGAGGGGGCTTTTCCCTCAGGAAATTTACCAAGCATGCTTTGGACCCAAGAGCTGTAATCGATGCCTATGTAGGCAGAGTGGAGGGAAGAGTTATGGAGGACACAGAAGAGCTAAGAGATTTGCAGGGATTTCCCCAGTTGGACAACGGTAGGGAAATCCGAGCCATCACCTTGGAATTTGATCTGTACTGAGAGCCAGTGCAGCAGAGGCTGTGGCACTTCTTTCCCATTTCCATAGCAGATTTTTCAGCCTGAGTTATCCAGATAAATCTTTTCAGTTCTTTTCTTTATTTTGCTTATGCAAGTAGTCCTCGAGTTGATTAAACGCCCCCCCCCCAAAAAAAAACAAACCTCCGATAGGTGAATAAAGCTGTTGTTCTTCTACAGCACTTTAAAGGGCCACCATTAGTAAGCACATTCCCAACATTTGGATGCAAGCCCTGAAATCACTACTTCCAGTAATAATTTGTTTCAGATAATTTTGCTAGTGAAGTATGCTTTGTGATAGGTGCTCTGACACCTCAGAAGGCAAATTCCAAACTCTTCTGGAAACTATTTTGTAAAAGAGAAACAGTCATGAGGAAGGATTATCAAGTGGAATTTTGGAAGCTGTCCACCCAATTAGGTAACTTTTCTTCTCCAAGGACCTGTAACTTGTGCTCACAGTTTCAGTATTTACATGGACATAGGCCTTGAACTCTAACATTTTTATAGGAAATTAACCTGTACCAGAAATCTGGGATCAGTGACAGCCACATCGGTCTCTTTCGAAGCAAAAGTACTCTCATAAAAAAACAAGGGACTTACTCCTTAACCATACTGCCAGTCACTTCTCATAAGTAAGGTTTACAAATGGATAGGAAAACATAACGATTGTTTTAAATTTAGGAGATGAAGGAGGTCAAGGGAAAGGTCAAGGGAATTAGGAGGATGTGGAGAAGGGAGTAGAGAAAAGAGAAGAAAGAGGCTTCTTTTTTTTATTGTTGTTCAATTACAGTTGTCCCCATTGCTCTCCCCTGCCCTACCTACCCCCCACCTCCCACAGTCAATCCTCCCCCTCCACTGTTATCTTTGTCCATGGGTCCTTTATACATGTTTCTTGACTTGACAGCTTCTGACTATAAAAATGTACACCAAGAAGAGGGAGATAGATACAATGGTTCCCCCTTATCCACTGGAGATACATTCCAAGACCCCCCCAGTGGAACCCTGAAACCAAGGATAGTACTGAACTCTGTATAGACTATGTGTATCCTATACAAACATATCTATGATAAAGTTTAATTTATAAATTAGGCACAGTAAGAGATTAACAACAACTAATAATAAAATAGAACAATTATAACAATATACTGTAAAGAAAGTTATGTGAATGTGATTTGTCTTCTCTTTCTCTCTCTCTCTCCCCACCTCTCTCCCTCCCTCCCTCCCTCCTTCATAATCAGTCTGAAAATCAAGATGTCCACTGAGGACTGACAGGAGGGTCACATGTGCAGTGCGGAGAGGCTGGACAAAAGGATGCTTCACATACAGAACGGGACAGAGCGGGGTGGCGGAAGATTTCATCACACTACTCAGACTGATGAATGATTTAAAACTTATAAATTGTTTTTTTCTAGAATTTTTCATTTAATATTTTTGTACTTTGATCATAGAAAGCGAAACCATGGATAAAAGGAGCTACTACATTGTTAAAGGGTAGAAGTGTTACCGTGGAATCCACAGCGAAAAGGACTTAGACAGTAGAGTATTTGGCAACCAGTAGGGAGAAACGATGGCTATTTTAAATCACATTTGGCATTGCCCTTAGTCATGTGCAAAGAACAGAGGTTTGAAAAGCAGAAAGAGCTGAGTTCAAATTTTGGCTTCATTGCTTTCCCACTTGAGTGAGCTTGGGCTTGTTACTTAACCTCTTTGGACCTCAGTTTCCTCACCTGTAAAATGAGGTTAACAACACCTACCTTGCAGTGCTATCGGCTGGATTCAAAATAAAGTGTATTAAGATCCTTGCACATTATAGGTCCTATAATATAGTATCCTGGCCAAGGACAAACCCTTGGTGTTTCTTATGACTGATTAGCTTGGAATGTACTAACACTGACAGCTATGTTTTGTGATTTAATGGTATTGATGGAAGCCAGAGGGGTAAGACCACACCCTCGTGAGCGGGGGTGGACCTATCCCTGAGGGAACGGAACCTCACAACTGACATCTTCTCTTGGATGAGGTCAAAGTCAATCCTGGGACAGGAATCAAAGACAGTGGAAATGGGCAGTGATTGCACGGGGCCACTTTTTCCTCCGCAGAGGGGATGATGGTTGGTCTTGGGCTCTTCTTCAGAAGGCATGGTGCAGGATATTCTTCCTGCAGAGAAGAAAGGTGCTCCCTTCCAGAGGGTAGCCATCTGGGAGCAAGTCAGGAAGACCTTCTTAGAATCTTCTGGTGTTCCCAGTTCTGAATATCACGCCAGTTAGTCTGTTTTTTCCCTTCTGCCATCTCTGACTTTCAGTAGGGCTTTTCAAAGAGTTATAGCCTACTCTCCACCGTCCTTGAGAGGCATGAACCTAAGGGAAGGATGCAGGGGTACAGGTAAGAATAACTAAAGACAGAGAGAAGCCCATCTCCAGGTAAAGGAGGGGAGCTAATAAACACAGATAAATGTGCATAGAAGGCAAGGCGCAGCATTCTAGGGCCTGAGCTGCAGATGACAAGCAGGGAGGCCTGTAGAGAACATGCTTACCTACTTCATGCAGCCCTTAAATGTGGGGAGGACATTCTGATAAAGGTTGAACTTTGTGTAACCAAATGGATCATTTAAAAGGAAGTATACACTTTTTTAAAATGATTTTGTTCCCCAATTATTGTTTGCTCTAGCTTAGAATCAAGATTCAGTTAATTATCTTCTGGCAAAAACAAAATTGGTTTACATTTTACCATTACTGGCTTTTGATGTGAGAAACTTCCTGCCATGTTGGTCAGCTTCTCATAAGGATCATAAAAGAGTACACGTGGACCCTCACTTGTTTCCGAAAATAACCACCTACAGAAAACCCTTTGCCTAACACTCAGCACCCTTTCTTCTTTTCAAATGTCTCCAAACTGCTTGCTTGCCCCTTTGCCAAGGATGGCTGAATATACCCAAAGACCAATTAAAAAATCTTCCCAGCTTCCATGTCCAACCTCTCAAGCAAACCTGACAATCAGAATCTTGCCTTGGTATTTATTTTTACTCTATAAAACTTACTTTCTTTCCTAACACCTTGGAACCCTGCTTAAAGGAAAGTGATGGCAGAAGGGTTCCTTTGCTGCTAGTCTCTGAAGAAAGAGCCTGTGTTAACTTTGTCTCAGATTTAGTTTATCTTTGCAAATGGAAAATCAAACCCCCCAAAAGATGGCATTCATCAAATGAGAAATTTGAAGGAGAGACCCTAGAGAAGTACAGGGTTTCCATTTTTTATAGTTTTCTGGTTAGAAAGGAGCCTAGAGAAAGACGGGAAGGAAGGGAGAGGAGAGACGTTTATGAAAATGAGGCCTGGCTCCCAAAGGAAGTTGCATACCTTTCACTTCTTCTTCCTGCTACATTTATATTAGCCTTTATGGGAGAGTCATGAGAGCCTCCTTGCAGGTAGCCAGACAGGAGGTCCCCATAATGGCTCAATCGCTGGAGAGGTAGAAAGACAAATAGGGAGAGAGGGTGTCTCTGATCCTCATAGGTATAGTGAATGCAAACTTGATGGCTGAATATAATTTTTTAAAAATAAAATGCATGCTCTAGGTTAAGACATTAAATCAAACCAAATTAATATGTATTAAACATCTACTATACTCATGGTCCAATATGTAACTGATATTAAACACCGTGTGATGGAGATTTAATTCAATTAGAGTGACTCTGGTTTCCCTGGAAGTTCTTACCAGTGTACCCAGATTCTCAGTTTGAGCTTTTTACAGAACCCAGTGAGCAACATGTCAGGACAGGGTATGGGATTCTAAGATGCTCTCTGAGCTGTAGCTGGAAGGCTTCACCTGAAGTACCTGGGTATCCTAATTTATAAAGATGTTTGAGTTCTATCTTCTCCAAAGGCAATGAGTATTTGTTGGCTTTATCCAACTTTAGGTAGCATTTCATGTACCATTCCTTGTGTAACTAAGTCATTTCTGGTCCTCAGAAAAGCATAGGTACAAATGGGTTTACAATGACATTAATGCCCAAATCCTGATGGCTTCTAGCTCCCACTACAGGAAATAGGAACTCCACACTCTCCCTCCATCAGTCTTCCATTATTCCCAAGTACTCAGGAGTATAGTCACTGATACCCTTCATGAGGACACACTCTTTCAGAAATTGCCTCCTTGGGTGCTCACTGTTCTGGGCTGTCAGAGCAGCAAGCTGCCCACTGCTGAATGACTCAGGGAACATGGGGGCCAGGGAGGAGAGCCAGACTTCTCACCCCTGAAGTGTTCGCCTCAACCTGAAACCTTCCTGCTTTAGTCCAGGCAGTTAATCTACGTACTTGACTCTGGTCAGAACCACAGTGCATGGATCTGTGAGGACAGCAGATGGATCTGTGAGATTTATGAGGGTCATGCGTGGATTAGTGAGGGCTTCCAAATTGCTGCCTGAATTCTCTGGGGGAGGTTGTGGGGCCACATAACACCTTCTTCTTTTGGACTGAGATTTCCCTCTAACCTCTTAATCCCTGTCCAGAAAGCCTTCCCTGATCCTACTACCTGGATGTAACCTCCTTGTGTTTTAACTCACCATAACTCATACCTTTTGTTACAGAAGAGAAAGAGTGCATCCACGTGACACCAGCAGAGGCAAACACTAAATACTGAGAATTTCAGTGGAGTACGATTGACTAGTTCATTATGAATGGCACCACTCAGGAGAATGGGAAGCTCATACTTAAAAACCTGAACTTGCTGATCCAGAGTTCAGGTGGGTTTTTAAGGCATTAGTGGAACAGGTAGGCAAAGCTTTGTTGGAGCAAGTTTTAACTGCAGGAACTTAAAGTTTGGCCATTTATTGTAAGGTGTGTCAGCACAGAATCTTCCTGGACAAAGGATCTTTCGCTCCTGGAAAGGTTGTGGTGTTCAGGTTCTAGTTGTGCCCTGGTCCTTTGGTTCCATGTGCAGTTAGAGATCAAAGTTCTCTCCTCTGCACATGCTTCAGCTTCCTGACTTATGGTTTTGATCTGTTGTCTCTGAAAAGCAACTCACTATTTCCTTAAATAAGATAGGACCATTTTGAACTGGTTTGTAGTTACAAATATTCTGCTCAGGATTTTTATGAACCACCTCTATATGTACTCCATTTGATTATGTATTTATAGAGCAGAAATCTGTTCCGTAGCTCAGGGCTTTGCATATGGCAAACATTGAATAGTGGTTGTTCATTTGAATTAAATTCTGTTCAGTTGTAATGTGGCCATTTGTGGCCAACTCTTCCTGGAATGTGACTGGAGAAATTGAGCTCATTTTATAGAGCATCGTTCATCCCTCCCATCCTATACTTCCATGGCACCCTGGCAGGGCCCTGCAGCAAAAGCCAGTGTAAACTTTCCCTCACCCTCTAGACTAGGTCTCAGTTCTTCTGGATACAGACCGGTGCTTATTGTCCTGTTTCATTGTGTTCTGGAAATGCCTTTAACCTCCCACTATAATTCCGGCTGTACTTACAAGCCCTTCCTGCTGGAGGCCCTTCCCTCCACCCACCCTTGTTCTGTAGGGATGGAGCTACTCACAGGACCTTTCTGAGGGAAAAGAAAAATAAAAAAAGACAACTGGCTTTCTGAAGGAAAGATGAGAAATGTCCAAGTAAATCAACAGAGGCTCTCAAGTTGGCACATGCCTTATTTTCTTTCTAGAATTACAATACCTAGTTTGGCAAAACAGGACCTTTCCTGTAAGTTGTTCCATCACTTTTGGAGGGCAGCTTGGCTGACCATCAAGCACCTTTCAAGTGTTCCCATTCTTTAATTTGGCAGTTTTAATTAGAGCATGTTTCCTGCAATTCACAGAAAAAAGGAAGAAAGACAGAAAGAAAGAGAAATCTTAAAGGTCATTTAATTTTACTAGTAATAAAGAAAATGGAAATAAAAACCAGGATGTTTTTTATGCACCAAATTGGCAAAAGTGTAAAAGTTTGATCAAGTGGTAATATACAGGGATATGGCCATTTTTACGTATTGCTTAGTTGAATTGAATTGGCTCAGCATTTTAGCAAAATTCCTGGCACTATATATTAAAATTAAAATATACATCCTTTTTGTGCCAGCAATCCTAATTATAGAAACTATACCAAAGAAATTAAGCCATCAACATATAAAGGTGCGTGGGAATATTTAATGCAGCACCAATAGTAACTCCCAAAATCTGTAAACATACATATCGATTTATGGGAAATGGTTTAATAAATTGCTATATATTCATATTATAGAATAGTATACAGTTATTTTTAAAAGAATTAGATATATATTTTTGCCCTGGAAAGTTGCTTGAGATTTATTAAGTGAAAAGACCAATTTCAGAGACATATGTGTGGTAAGACTCCATTTTTATTAAAATAAACATATCCAATTATTTATTCTTTTAACAAATATTTTTAAGGCCTACCTAGCTTTGTGCCAGGCACTGGAAATATAGTGGTAAAAAACACATGATTTCTGCCTTTCTGTTTGCTATTTTGGCATAGAAAATGCATAGAACAGAAATATACCTCAATCATAGAAGGGAGGAAAAAGAGCTTTTTTTGTTTTGCATATTCCTGTCCAATTTTCCCACCATCATTTATTGAACAGATTGTTTTTACTCCATTATGACTCTTACCTCCTTTCTCAAATATCAATTGACTATAAAGGCATGGGTTGATTTCTTGGCTTTCTGTTCTGTTCCATTGATCTATATGCCTGTTCTTGTGCCAGTACCAGGCTGTTTTGATTACAATGGCTTTGTTGTATAGCTTGGTGACCAACTTTGTTCTTCTTTCTCAACACAAAGAACATATATGCATAGACCATGGACACAGACAATAGTGTGATGAAGGCCAGAGGAGGGATGGACAGGGGCTGGATGGGGTGTAGATTTTTCTTTTATATCCATGCATTGCTCAAATTGTTTCTACGGACCCATGTCATTTTTGTAATTAATTTAAAAACTCACACACACAAACAAAAAAATTATCCTGTGAAATAAACATAGGAACCCTTGAGGGTTTATGTACAAAGAGATGTTTTCATGTAGTAGTTTTGAGATTGGCTTTGGAGTCACACACCTGAGTGTAGTTCCGCTTCTGCCAATGACTAGCCATGTAATCCTGAGTATGTCATTTGACTTCTCTGTGTCTGTTCCTTCCCAATACAATGGAAATCATAATAATACTCAACTTGAAAGGTGATTGTGAAGATTAAATGAAATGATGTGCGTAAGGCAGTTGGCCTAGTGTATGACATAAATAACAAATGATAGCTATAAAAGCAATGTTTATCCTAATATTGTTTAAAATTGCAACCAACTGCTTAACTGTAGAACAATTGCTATGTAAATAATAACTATTTATATGATGGAATATTATAGTGTCATTAAAATCACAATTTCAAAGAATTTTTCATGAAATGAGAAAACATAATTTTGTAGGGAGCACAGACCTGTATATTCACTTTAATTGCCATATTGGCAAAACTAGAAAGAAATGTCTAGAACTTCCCCTTACCTAATTTTTAAATGATTAGCAATAAAGTCTCTTTAATCAAAAAGGGCCTATGTGCTTGCCTCTAAACTCAGAAGATGGGAAAGTACTGGTTGCTTAATTTCCATTCTTCAATTTGTTAAGAAGGAGAATCCCGGGTGATCACAGAAATTGTGGCACTGCTAAATTGTAAAGGAAGGCAGGCTGAATTTCTGAAGAGAGAGGCCAAGGGGCGGCTGGAGACGAGGAGGAGGGCAGAAACTCAGAAGGCTTTACCTAAGAAGGTGGAGATCCTGGTTTAGGAATTGGAATTTTAGAGCTGGAATGGAATTCGGAGATCATCTAATTCCTTGCTTCTCAAGGTGCAGTCTGTGGATCACTCAGGAACTTGTTTGATGGCTTTGGGGGCGGGAGAAGTAGGATTAGGGAGGGGAAAGAGTAGACAATGTTTCCTTATATAGCTCTGAATGACTTAACTTATAAACTCTTACCCCCAGATCTGCTAAATCAGAATCTGCATTTTAACAAGATTCCCAGGTGATTCCTCTGCAAGTTGTACTTGAGAGACAAATGAAATTCCATTTATTTTTAAAATGAGGAATCTGAGAATTTTAAGAGGTGAAATGATCTGTTCAAGGTCACACATGGGTATTAGTGGCAGAGAAAGAACTAGAAACAGGTCTCTTGTCCCCCATTCCTTTATTTTCTCATCATACCTTGCAGCCCCTCTCTACATTACTTAGCTATTCACTCTATTTGGTATACTTTGGAAAAATATTTGTTAAAAGAATAATATTTGGTACATTTTCTGATTCCCAACCCCTTCTAAAAGTCTAAAGTAATTTTTGGAGGTTTGGTGTTTTATTTATTGGGTCTTTATTGCACTGAGACAATTATTCTTGCGATATGGCAATGGGTAAACTCAAGGTCAGCTTCAACTGCCAGCATATTGAAAGTGCCTTGGTCTAACTCCCTGGAAGTTTCTTAAATGTCCATGGAGATTAGACTTCAGACCCTTATAAATTTGCTGTTACCAGATCAAATGATATCATGATCTAAAGGACAACTTAAAGGATCAGAATTTCTGACCACAGAGTTAACAGTAACATCTTCCCTTTGTTCTCTGTCTTCTACCTTGGTTCTGCTCATATTCTCTCCCAATTTCATCAAAGGTTTAATTATGCTCCTTGATTTTGATCACAGATTTATTAAATGTTTAAGTATATATCCCCTTGAACGACGGTTTCACAGTAATGAGGTGCATTGAGAAGGAGAATAGCAGGTCAAGCATGGGTGTAATTTGGAGGAGTTTGACATCAACCATTTCATCTCTGACAGGGTTAATCACTACTTTGGTTTTTCAAGCCCTGGGCTTGCTGGACTGTGTATGCCAAGGTCATCTGGGGTGTCTCAAATTAATTTTAAAAACATATGACTGCTTGGAGTTCACTGAGTTATCAGCTCACAATATTAAAAAAAAAAATTACTCATTCGAGTTCCCCTCAAATTATGAACCAAAATATAGATTGGCTAGAAATGGTTAGAAAATAATATGCCATTGTGTTAGAAAGATGTCAGTAGGGGCTGCTGCATTTACAGGCTAGGGCAAATTCTTAGAGAGAGTCTACCTTGTTGAAAACAACATGAGGGACATGTTGAAAGAATAGCAGAGTATTCAGTTAACCCTATTCAATAAAGATTTAATAGGTACCTATTCTGTATAAAACACCATTTTAGATTTCAGGGTAGGGAGGGTCCCAAATGGGCCTATGATGGAGATGTAGTGTAAGTATGAGGATAAGAGTCCACATCTGTCATTCCAGGCAGAATATGAGAATTATGAGCAAGGAATTCTCACAGGGGGACCATCTATGCATGGGAACAGGAAAGGCCAGATGGTAGTATTTGAGATGGGTTTTTAAATATAGAATTTTAAAAATCTTTCTAATTTAGGAAAAAATAGCTTAATTTTTCCTTTTTATTGAATTTCTTACTAATATAACATGTGGGTTTTCTAATAAGTTAAGTCATTCAGAGGCATATAAAGAAACATTGTTTACTCTCTCCCTTCTCTAATCCCACTTCTCCCACAAAAGTAATCCATGTCAACAGGATTGTATGTACTTACTCATCTAAATGTATCTACACATAGATTGCTATCTAAAACTTTATTTTTGTTGCTGTTATTATTATTTAGTTAGTTAATTTACAGAATAGGATATTATGTACATTATTTTGCAATATATTTTTTAAAACTTTATCTATTCCCCGTTGTCCTTCTTCTACCGCCTCTCACTCCTTCTCCTTTCCCCTGGTAATCATCCTACTGTTGTTTAAGACTATGAGGGGTTTTTTTGTTGTTTTTTGTTTTTTGCTTAATCCCCTTACCTTTTTCACCCAGCCCCTGCAACACCTCTCCCCTCTGACACCTGTCAGTCTGTTAGTGAAATAAGCCAGTAGGAGATAGTCAAGTACCATGTGATTTTACTTGTATGTGGAATCTAATGAACGACATAACCTAACACAACAGAAACAGACTTGTAGAGACAGTGAACAGACTACACTATTTTCTAATTTAATAAAATCCTGACTGTTTCTCAGCTTACTCCATATTGAACCAACTCATTGCTTTTAATAGATGCATAATGTTCTATAAAATGACCATCCCAGAATTTGATTCACCATTGATAGACATTTAGGTTGTCTCCAGAATTTTGTTATTACCCAATAGATCAAATTTTGACAGAGATGGAATCAGAGAGTCAAAGAGGCAAGAAACATAACTTGGTGTTAAAGCTTCACAATCCCAATAATTTCTCTCCACAGTCATCAACTGCATTATCAGCATCTGTGCTAATAAGGACCCTCTTTTGGGTCCCCTATGGTTTCTGGGCTCTTCAGTTTTCACTGACAATACACATAGGCTTTGCTATATTCATACTATACTGGAGATCCATTTATTTCCCCTTTTAATCATGCCTTCCATGTTCCCACATCCTGTTCAGAACCTGCCCATACTTCTTTCTCAGAAAGCAGAAATCAATGACCTATCCCTGTGGTCACCACTGCTTGAATTGTAGTGAACATGTGATTCAAAGTGGCCAATCAGATTCTTATCTTCTGAGAATTTTGAATTGGGACCTAGACAGAGTGAGGTGCTTAAACAGAGAAGTGATGTGAGGCCGAGGTGAGGGCTCAGGTACTCGCTCAAACAGAGAAGGTCAAAGGTATGGAGAGGGCAAAGAATGAAGCAAATTTGTAGAGAGAGAGAGAGAGAAAGAGAAATAAAGAACAAGAGAAAGTATTTCTTTTCTTCCTATTGATTCTTCAGTTCTCACCTCCAGTTGTTTATGAAGACTGACTTTACTTTCTGACCTTGGGTTCTGTAAGACACCTCTGTCTCTTTCTAATAAGTAAGTCTCGTTTGTCTGAACAAGTTTGAGTGAGAGAATTTTTTAAAATTTGCAGCCAAGTTATTCCTAACACTTTAGCCAGTTATGAGGTTAAAGGAAAGATATTCTTCCCACCAAATTTAAGCTAAAAGAGAACATAGGTATCTTCCTGGGAGATGTGATTGCCTACTTTCTTCCAGTATAGAACGAGATATAGAGTGTATCATTTATTAATACAGGATGTTATATGAAGATTAGTGATTGTCTGTTTTCAATAAATGAAGTACATGAAAAGAACTCAAAATGTTTCATTCAGTGAATTTATTTGAGGCGGGTGGGAATTGAACCATCAGAAGATTTCAGGTTCCCAGCCTGATATCCTGGAAAGCACGTGTATCGGAATCAGAGATGGCTGGCTTGGGTTCTGTCACATCCTAGTTACATAACTGTGGAAACTGGAATCTCATTTTCTTACCTGTGAACTGAACACAATACATAAGGTTATTCAGGGCATTAAATGAAATACTATGTGTAATGTCAGATCATAACAGGTACATGATAAACACTCAACAGTATTAATCCTATCCATATTTTTTTCCTCTCCATGCCCCTAGCTCTTCCTCTGACTACTACTTAGACATCAATTCCCTTTGATTCCATCTCCTATAAGGTTGAAGCTGCTCTTCCCTCCTCCTGGTATCATGGAGCAAGGTACTCAGAGAAGCCCACAAGAGACCGTGGTGCTGAGCCAGAGAGAAAGATAGTAGGGGAAAGCAAGAGTCCTGGAGGGGTGGGGAGAGAGGGAAGGGGCTGCATGTATAGCAAAAATCCTGTGCACAATGCTGAAATTAAAAGCTATCAGATAAAACCATTTTGGAACCAATCATTGAGCTCTTTTACTACGAAGACCAATTCCACCAAACATTTGCTACACCGGATGTTTGGAGACACAGCTGTAGATAATGTCATGTAGATAATACTGATCCCTGAGCTGTTCATTAGCTAAAAGCTGCTCCCTAAGCAGTTTTCTAAGCTGACAGCTACAGCTACTTATAATTTAATGTTGATTAAATATGGCCGTATGTTAGAATTATAGAAATACATCACTGAGTATGACTAGTCCTCTCTCTGAACAGCTGACAAACTAAAAGGAGTGTATTAAAAAAATACACATACACATGAGGGATAATAAAGGAAGGCAATTTTTTGTTTGTTTTATTTTCAGTCTTAATTGAATTTATTGGGGTGACATTGGTCAATAAATGGATATAGGTTTTAAGTGTACAATTCCAAAGTTAAGTCTCCTTCAGTCACAATTTATCCCCCCTTCACCCTCTCCTATCTCCTGCCACTCCCTTTTTCCCTTTTCCTCTGGTAATTGCCATATTGTTGTTTGTGTCTATGAGTTTTTGTTTTGTTTTGTTTTGTTTTGTTTTTTGATTAATCCCTTCACCTTTTTCACCCAGCTCCAAACTCTTCCCTCCCCTTTGATAGCTATCAGTCTGTTCTCTGTATCTATGAGTGTTTCTATTAAGTTTATTTATTTATTTTGTTCATTTGATTCCACATAAAAGTGACACCATATGGTATTTGTCTTTCTCTGACTGGCTTAAGGAAATCTTACATTTTGTGACAGCATGGAAGAAAATCAATTCTTAAAAAATTGGGCTATGAATACAATTGCTGATTAACATTAAAAAGTTATAAAGTTCTTAGTGGCCTCTGTGTAAAACAGATGAGAGACTTTTTAAAATACAAATTCAACTTCTATACTAAAAAGAACAAAAGTCTTCTGGAAGAACCAGTGCTGGAGTGCTGGGTAGGCTTATCTAGGCAGGAGATAAGAATACATATGAGCTCTGGCTGGTGTGGCTCAGTGGATTGAGCACCAGTCTGTGAACCAAACAGTCGCCAGGTCAGTTGTCAGTCAGGGCACATGCCTGGGTTGGGGGCAGGTCCTCGGTTGGGGTCATGTGAGAGGCAACCAATATCTCACACAATGTTTCTCTCCCTTTCTGGCTCCCTCCCTTCCTCTCTCTCTCAAAATAAATAAAATATTTTTTAAAAGTGTTTAATAAGGATGAAATTACTGTTGGTCAATAGTTATTGAATGTTTCAGGGCAAAGCAAGCCCCCTTTTATATTATTACTTGCACAGGCCCCCACTCAGATTGAAGGGTTTTTTTCTCCCAGCTGCGGGGCGCTGTCACCACTGCCTTGGCCAAGGTCATGCTCCTTTCCCAGGAAACCCATATCCAATGCCTGTTTGATGCCCAGAGTATGGGGCAGAGGGGAAAAGGGCCCTGCCTGCTCACCCTAACAGGGACCAACTGGGAAGGCCCGCCCTTGCTCCAAACATCCCATAGATCAGCTCAGCTGAGTCCTTGTATTTGCAACAGTCCAACTTCATCCTCTGCTTCATCCCACTTCCTTTCCTTCCCCTCACAGCATTGATCCTGGGAGCATTCCTGAATAAACCTCCTGCAAACTAACCTCCATCTCAGAGTTGGCTTCCTGGAGAACTCGGCTGGTAACAATAGAAACGTTGAAAGGAGGAGATAATAAGACCTCTTATGTCCTCCACTTGGATTCAGTAGTTCTTAACATTTAGCCAGAGCTGTTACTTCTCTCCCAATCTCCCTCCTTCTCCTTCTCTCTCTCTCTTTTGTTTCTTTCATCCTCACCCAAGGATACTGATGTTAGAGAGAGAGGAAGGGACAGAGAGGAAAGGAAAGAGGGAGAAAAACGCCAAATGTGAGAGAGAAACGTCGATTGGTTACCCCTGACATGTGCTCCAACCAGAGAGTAAACCTTCAATCTAGGTATGTGCCCTGATTGGGAATCAAACCCATACCCTTTTGGTGTATGGGATGATGCTCCAACCAACCAGGCCAACCAACTAGAGCTCCTCCTTCTCTCTTGATGAACTGTTTTAAAAGTAAGTTGCAAAGATCACGATACTTAACTCCTAAATACTTGGACATGTATTTCCTAAGAATGAGGACCTTTCCCCCCAAATCACAATGCCATTATTATACCTAAGGAAATTGACAACAATTCTGATATCTAGTTATATCCATATTTCCTAACTGTCCTAAAATTTGTTTTATAGCTGTTTTATTTTAATTTTTTAAAATCCTCACCTGAGGATATATATGTTTACTGATGAGAGAGAGAGAGAGAGGGAGGAACATCAATTAGTTACCTCCCATAAGCGCCCTGACTAGGGGTGGAACCTGGGTTTGTGCCCTGACGGGGAATCGAACCTAGGGCCTTTTCTTGTACAAGATGCTGCTCCAACCAACTGAGCCACCCAGCCAGGGCTATAGATGTTGATATTTGAAACAGGATTCAATTAAGGTTCATACATTGTGTTTGATTGTTAGGGGATTTTAGTCTCTTTTAATTCAGATTTTTTTTTTTTAATGATAATGAATTTTTGAAGAGTCAGGACAGTTTTCTTATAGAATGTCCCCCACACTGGGTTTTCCTGATTGTTTTCTATGTGTTATTTAATCTTTTTTTATTTCCCCTCTATTTCCTATAATCAAAGATTTAGAGAAACATTTTCACAAGAATATTTCCTAGGTGCTGTTTTATATTCCATGTTGCATGCTGCCAGTAGACACATGCTATCAGGCTGCCCTGCTGTAAGTGATGCCCAGTTTGATCCCTTGGCTAAGGTAACGGGCACCAGACCATTTCATCATAAAGGTCTATTTTCCTTTCTGGAATTAGTAATTAAAATGTGGGTTGATATTTTGGTACCGACCAAACAATCTTCTGTTTGGGGTAACAATCTTCTACCCTGTGATTTTAGTGTCCATGGTCTTTCCCTTAAACAATGATCATACTGAGGAATTAAAATACCATTTTATTAATTCTATCTTTCATTCCACTTCTATTAGCTTGCATTCTTCTGTAAAGGATGGCTTTCTTCCCCATCTATCACCCTCTTTTCTCTTCTTTTCTTTGTATTAAATACCACTGTGGACACATGGATATTTTTAAAAAATTTTATCGGGCCAATGTGGGCCCCTTCAAGTTGATTTGTCTATGTTTGGGGCATGAACCTATCAGTAGTTGAGCAGTCCTTGTTTTCTGGTACCAAAAGATTTCACAGGCTCACAGGTCACCTTGTGCTTTCACTCCTTCAGCCCTAGAATCAGCGTTTCCTTTTTTAATGAGCTCTGATCCCTCTTAGTGAAAGATGATATTTAGAATCCAAGATGAAAGGACTAGGTATGCTTATTTCTACCAAAAAGAAGGCACATTTTATTTTATTTTTTTCATATTTTTAAACTTTTTAATAAAGCAAATATTCACAAATTTTGCACTGGTTTTTCATTTAAGAATTTGTCTTAAAAGAATAATCAGAGACCACAAAAATAAAGGTTTAAAACTATTTAGTAGAGCATTATTTTCTTTTCTAGAGGAAAATCATTTTTTTATTGTTTATGCTATTACAGTTGTTCCAATTTTTCCACCTTTGCTCCCCCCAGACAGAGACCGCCCCCCACTTCACAGTCAATTCCCACACTGTTGTCCATGTCCATGAGCCCTTCTTATGTGTTCTTTGACTAATCCCTTCACCTTCTTTCAATCAGTCCCCACCCCCCACCCCCTTCTTATAGTTGCCAGTCTGTACCATGATTCTATGCCTCTGGTTCTATTTTATTCCCTAGTTTATTTTGTTCATGAGAGTCCACTTATAAGTGAGATCATATGGCATTTGTCTTTCACAAGCTGGCTTATTTCACTTAGTATGATAGTCTCCAGTTCCACCCATGCTGTTTCAAAAGTTAGGAATTCCTTCCTTTTTTCTGCTGTGTAGTATTCCATTGTGTAAATATACCACAGTTTTTTAATCCACTCATCTACTGATGGGTGCCTAGGCTGTTTCCAAATCTTGGCTATTATAAATAGTACTGCTGTGAATATAGGGGTGTATAAATTCTTTTGAATTGGTGTTTCAGGATTCTTAGGCTATATTCCCAGCATAAGAACAGGCACATAGATCAGTGATACAGAATAGAGAGCACAGAAATAAACCTGTGCCTCTATTGTCAATTAATATTTGACAACAGGAACAGGAATCTAAAATGGAGTAAAAAAGCCTCTTCAACAAATGGTGCTGGGAGAGCTGAACTGGTACCTGAAAAAAAAATGAAGTTAGACCACCAACTTATACCATACACTAGAATGAACTCAAAATGGATAAAACATTTAAATGTAAGTCATGATACCATAAAAACCCTAGTGGTAAAAAGTGGGCAGTAAAATTTCAGATATCCCACATATCAGTATTTTTGCTGCTATGTCTCCTAGGGCAAGGGAAATAAAGAAAAAAATAAACAAATGCACTACATCAGACTAAAAAGCTTCTGCACAACTAAAGAAACCATCATCAAAATGAAAAGGGAACAAACTGTATGGGAGAACATAAAGGGTCTGGCACAAATAACACTCCTTCTTTAATTAAAAGACCTTTTATTAAAAAATCATAAGCATGTAATTCTGTAACATAATATGACACTTAACCACACCATATGACATTTTAGGTGAAATGTTCAAATTGCTGTCTCTATTGTGCAAGACATTCAGGTACCTTACCAACCACACTCAAGCAAGACTTACTTCTACCTGAACCTGTATTTGCCAACAATACATCAGACAAGGGTTTAATTTTCAAAATATATAATGAACTCATATGACTCAACACCAGAAAGACAAACAATCCACTTAAAAAATGGGCAAAAGACGTGAATAAATACTTCTCCAAGGAGGACATAAAGAAGGTACCTAGAAAAAGATTTGCACATCCTTTGCTCAAATAATGGTGAAATAAAATAGATTTCATCAGAGCAGCAAAAGAGAAAATCATTCTATTTAAAGAGAAAGCTAAGGAAGTGTCAGATAAAGTCGAAAATGCAAAACATACACACACACACACTGCCCCGACCCCCAAATGTTAACTTACAGTTAAAGAATAAAGTGATGTGGGAAGAACCAGAGGGAGATGTAGAACAAGAAGCATTGGGAATAAAAAATCATAGAAGATCAGCAAGAATCCCTAAACAAATGGAAATCAACAGGCCACAGATTTAAAGGAAAAAGAAAAGGAAATAAAGCTGTCCTGGCTGGGTTAGCTGAAGGAAAAGTACAGTTTTAGGGCAAGAAAACTAAGTTTGGTAGTGATGATGAGTGCAGTGAAAATGGTGCAGCTGGACCAGGAAAAGGAGCAAGAGGAGAAACAAAGGTGAATCTACATCAAAACAACAGAAACCAGAAAATAGACCAGCAGCTCAGTAAACAATTTTTCAAAAATTTATTTTAATTAGATTTTAAGGTGCTTCTGTCTTTGAAGTTTTTAAAAAAGAAAACCAAATTAGGTCTACTTTAATATCCACCTGAGAGAAAGGAACTTTGTTGTAGCTGAACTTGTTGCGGGGGGAGGGGGGGTGGCATTATTCAAAGAGGATTTTTTAAATGTATGGTTACGTTTGTATTATTTCAGATGACACAAATATTAAAAGAAAGATTCTTCTACTACATCGCTTTTGTAATGTCAGAATGTATCAGTAAAAACTAATAAAATATATACTATATGCAAAAAAAAAACAAGAAGACACCTTTTAAAAAGTAAAATCTTACTCAATAGCTCCCAAAAGTGGAACAAAAGGTGCAGCTTTTTTTAGATTATGGGACATTGTAATAGAAAACATTTATTGTCATTAAAATTGATGAATGCCAACCTGAACAGAAGAGAGACTTTAGTGAATAGATTTCTGAATCTGGAAAATTCTGAATTTGAAAAAGTCAAAGACATCAATCATTGAATTTTTTTCTTTGCTTTAATATTGATTTTTCTTACAATTGTCAAGGGAGGTATTGGTGTTTAGATATGCAGAAAGGGAGCTCGCTATTGATTTTGATACTTAAATTATTTTTCATCAAGATATAAAAGGGAATATATTGTGACAGTGAGAAGAATATTGTTTGTTTCCTGATAACTGGGTCTCCTTAAATATGAGAAATTATACCCTGTTCTCTTGGCATGAGAAGCAGGGCACCAGGGCTCCCATTACTGTTTCATTTAGAAGCATTGAAGCAAATGAATGGACCTTTTAGTATAGACAATAGCTGTGAGGCTACTTTGGAGGGAAAAAAGGCAAGAGAGTACAGAAAGAGTATAAATGGCTCCCTTTGAACCACTGGAGCCCTTCGCAGTGATGTGCCCAGAGTAATCTGTGGGGAGAGCTTGTTGCTATGTTCAAGGCTGCTCGAAATACAGGGGCTTATCTCATCTAGAAGGAGGGGAAGACTAGACAAAGCTAAGACTGTGATTGGTAAATAGTCAGCAGTCACTCATATAAGCCAGGATGGGGATGTTTGATCATTTTTATAGTTGACAATGTTCATTTTTGTGTGTGTTCAGACATGGTTGTGGAGCGGTTTTATTTTTGTCTTGATCCATCCGCGTCACAGAGTGGCCCGTCCAATGTTGATATTCTGGGAAATTATTCATGTTCAACAGGAGAACACCAAGGCCCAGCTGTGAGTGTCAGGTAAGTCTGGATGTCAGCAGTTGCACATGCTCTTCCTCACCTGGGAGGGCCACTTGTCCATCTTCTGCAGCAGTATTCATATTCCACAGCCCATATCTTGGACCGGAAAGGATGTGAATGCCAGTGGCTCCTTCATCCATCTCACTCTTTCTGCTTCTTTGTGTGTGGACCATCTATAACCAGTCCCGTTCTCTCAAATTTGTGTCCTCAGTTCAAATGAGCACTAGGAATTAATTAGGGTCTCTAAATCTTAATTCCAGATTCCCTGGAAAGAGAATATGATTCACTGTTTAGGTCAGGTGACTATGCCTGTCTAATAACTTTGACTAAGAGGGAAGGATTGTTCAAGAGAAATATAATTCCCTGGGCTCACTCTGTGAGCAATCCTCAAAGGAAAACGCTGGGCCTTGCCTAACACAGGGACAATTTACCCAAGCTCCATGTTAGGGGCCTCGACCATAGAATAGAAGAATCATGAAGCTAATAATACCTGCATGTCTTTAATGCTTTACAGAAACAAAGCATTCTGTCATCATTTTCGACCCTTCTAACCACTCTGTGAAATGGGCATTATTTATTTCCACCTAAAAGGGAACAAGGTAAAAGTGAGAGGAATTTAGAGATTTTCTCAATCCTACACAGTCTGTTAGTCTAGAATTGAGGCTAGAAAGAACCCAGACTTTATGATTCCCAGGACAGCTCTCCCTCCACCATGAGAGTGAGACTGCTTTTTCTCAGACTCTGGGACACACTGATGAGGGATCAGTGGGTATTTGCTCAAGGTGAAATAACTAGTAAAAGGCTGAGCCAGGTTCCATTCTCAATTGTCTGAATCTAAGACCAGTGTAGAAGTAATAAAAGGCTAGCAGAAGAGAAGTATGGGGAATTGTATAGAGAATGGAATTGCTTTTTCTCTAGAAGGGGAGAAAGGTGATGGAAAAAGGAAGAAGGAATAGGACTTAAGGCAGCTTTTCTGACACATGGAGAGTTTTGATAAAGCACAGGAACCCTCACTGAGGACAAATAAACTTGCTCTGAATCCTGGGGCCATATGGGTAGGAATGGTAAGAAAAACTCAGGGATAGCAGAGGTCAGTTCAGAGTCACGACTGTGCAGTCTCTTCAACCCAGAGATTAAAGTGACTATCTTACTTAGGGGGTAGGGAAATAATGGAAATATGGCTGAAATTTCCTCCAGCCCTCCAGATCTATGATCTATGATTTTAATAAGCTCCATAACGTCAAGAGACTCTATAAATTGTCTCTGGAACTGCAACTCTCTGCAATTCCCAGTGTGGAAGCAATTTTGCATTGAACTATTTTACATTTTATAGATTTGGTTCCTTCTTATTTAACTGAGCTCTTCTTGGGGAAAATGACCAATAATTCAGAGCATCCTGCAGAGCCCAGCACTGCAACCGCTAGCATGGTTGATGTCATGGTGGCTCACATTGTCATCACCAAGACTCTAACCAGATGCAGGCTTTGACGTGGGCCTGTGGAGGACCGTTAAACTTCTTGGGTGGTTTCACAGCGGATGTTCAAAGGAATGGCAACCTTAGGCTTATAGCAGGTGGAATTCTAAAGGGTGTCAAAGAATTTGGGGCAAGTTTGGTACAAAAAGGCAAGAAAAGGACAAATTTAGTGTTCTCAGGGAATTTTCTTGTCTCCTCATGCTTCCATTAAAAAAAAACAACAATTTGTTATTTTTTGGTTTTTCGCTTTGGAAGCTGGAGCTGATTTTAAAGGAACAGTAAATTAATCACCTCCGTTCTGGCCTTTGTCTTGGGGCACAGATGTTGCCTTGCTGCAGGGGGAGAGCCCCTTCTGGCTTGGTGGGTTTAGGGACTCAGGAAGGGGAGTATTCCAGCTCTCAGACAAAGGCTCATAGCTCTCCTGTTGTATCAAAGTGTTGGGGGAGGGCTTCCCACCCATGGAGTATCCCCAGGATAGTCCTTGCTGGTGGAGTCAGGCACGCACACTCCAGAGTCTGGGGGCTTTGCAATGCCCATGACAGCATATGGTTAATAAATTAATGGACAACTCCACTCAAGTAATGTCCCTTCCCACCATGTGGTGTTCTCATACAAAAGGTTTAAGCCTGTTAAATTAGTCCCTGGTATCCCAAAATCACCCTTTAGCATCCCACCCCTGCCCTCAGTGATCCACTCCCACTGTGGGATCACCCATGCCCAGCTCTCCCACCCTACCTGCTCTAACTTGCTCACATCCACAGCCACAATACTGTTGTGCCCACCTACCCACTTTTCCCCCTTCCAGTCATTCTCTGCTGAGCCACTCAAACACCACAGTGGGCTTAGAAAGGCTGAAACAGAAACCATATCCTGGGAACCCAGTTGCATTTCAATCCTGCTCTGCTGACCTGTGGTCAGACCCCTGAGTGCTTCATCCTTCAAAACCTGGGCTGTCTCCCCTCTGCTGCTGTGACCTCTTGGTTTGAAGGCTATTCAGTTTGTTCCTCTCTCCTGTCATGAATCCACAGGCTTAGTCTATATGCTGGAGGTAAAAGGCTCAGCTTCCTCGATGTGAGGAAACTCCACACCCTCACATCTTCTGACTTCCAGGCTGCGGCTCGCTGCCTTCCCAGGCAGCAAGAGGAATGTTAATCCTACAAGGCTCCTGTCTGGGCATCTGCCCAGCTTCTTTTTGCCCTGGCTCAAAACGAACAGGCCTGACAACTTTGCTGCAGGTCTCTTGGCCTGACCCTCTCCCTGGTGTCTTATGCCAACTCTGACTGATCTAGGACTTGGGGACAGCCCCTGGGAAAGAGGCTGGGCCTCAGGTGAGCGCTCACTCACACTCACATTCATTCATGAGACAATCATATCTATTTCTGGGATCTTTCCATAGCCCTCAGAAGAGTTGCTTCCTAATAACTGTAATTTTTCTCTCAAAGGAATTTAAAATTAGATTATCTTTGTTCTCCAGTCTTATTTCTTGCCTCGTGGTTAAAAGTAGAGGTTGTCACTTTTTCCATCCCAAGTTGACTATAGAAACAATATTTGCCTCATTAATTTTTCATTTAGCACATGGAATAAAACATATCTGTTTCCATCAACAATTCAGGTTTTAGGTTTCTGCAGATTTACAATGAGCAGATATGCTACACTCTATAAAAAGAATAGGCTTTGAGGCAGTATATATGTGTGTTCTAGTCTTTTGACACTACCATAAAACTTATTGTGAAATTGTGAAAGGGAAGGCTAAGGCTTTCAAAGTACAAAAATATGACCTTGCCTTGTTCTGTCTAGTGGTCCTGAAGATAACTCACATTGTGTACAGTTAGTCCTACCAAGTGAAGAGGATGAGGTATGGAGTCCCTCCTGGACAATATCAAAGGGAGGATGCTTGGTGTTAAGCCTCTGGTCACTTCTACTGGCCCCATCATGGGAAAGGCTTTTTGACCTGAACTTTAGGAGCACATCCAAGTGTCCCATTACTTTCCCATAGCCCAGGTTCTTCAAAGATGATCAGGTACATAACATATCAGCTGAGTCTGAATTCACGAGAGAGCAGAGGGCAGAAATTAATTTAATTGTCAGGCAATATAAGGGTCTACAATTTACTCCCAGCCTGATGAATTATGGGGTGGCTCTTCCTTATTTTACCCATCTTGTCTGTATCCATGCTTTTGTAATTCTAACCTACTATTCCTTTAAATCTGCCATGTAGGATTATATCTCAAAGTGTGGACAGTACTTTGTATTTTTTTGATGAATCTCCTTTTTCAATATTCTAGGTATTGTGGATTCTATCTTTTCTAAATACTAGAATCCACTAGTATTTATCATTTGTTTGAAAGAATAAAAACCCCGAGGTATAAAGCCTGAAGTCCATGCATGCAAAAGTGGCTCATAGATGGCACCAGCGAAACAAGAGTAAGCCTGAGTGTCATACATTTCACCAGTGCAGGGGCCCTGGGGACTGAACTCAGAGCACTTGTACCTTGAAAAACCGCCATAAATATTTAGGGAGCTGATAATCAAGGAAGGGCTAGTGGTGAACAAGGCAGTAAATTCTATGCGAAGGCATATGAGAAATATTTTTCTTGGTTGAAAGAATTTATGATCACTGTGGGGGTGGGGCCCCTAAGGCAAGGGGACGAGGAGTGAAGGGTTGAGTTCATGATTTGTTATGATACTTATTTTCAGGACTTGAATTGACTCCAGAGTGCTTTCTGCCCACTCCAGCATTTTAAAAACTATATATAATAAAATCATCAGTCCTGCTGTTATTATGAAAACAAAATAGAATTTCAAAAATTCCCCAGCCCTGGTTATATTTCAAGGTTTGAGTAATTTTTGATTTTTTATTGTTCTCTTTTGAGTAATCACTGCAAAAAGATTATCCACTTCAACATTTTCCTTCACAGTACAAGATGCTGCGTCTGTCTCTAATTTTGCAAAAATCTGGGAAGGCAGATTGGTAGACAAGGAAGAGACTGAGCACTAATACTGTCCAGTAGACCAGGCCAGTTCCCCAGTGCTAACATAACGCCAAACCGCTGTCCCCCTGGAGTCCTGCTTACAGACCCTTACCTGGAGGAAACCAGTTTAGTCTAATATGGCATGATTCAATAGTTAACCATGAAGCTCTAGAAATAGAAGGGGTTATCCATCACTCTGAATCCCCTGAAAAATATCTTTATGTTTTCTGGTAAACACCAACTTTGGTCATAATGTCTGAGTAGCCCAGTGTTTCCCAACTGTGCTCAAGGGAATTCACGCCCCACAAGATGTCTTTAAACAAAAGGTTCTGGTCACATGAGAGTGGGAAATGCTATATTGACAACCCTTCTGGAAGACTTTTGGGAGAACACACCACCGGTTCTGAGATCCCCTGATGCAAAAAAGTGGGTCCAATTTTTTTAAACCCAGAATTTCTCCAATCAATTTAGCCAGTAACTCTTATTAACCGTCTCCTGCCACTTGGCAACACGGGGGCAGCTCTGGCCACACCTACCTCTGGGTAATTCCCAGAAGCAATTCTCATCTCTCAAAGGTCTGCACAGTTTCTTCAAGATTCAGGGTGAGGGTCACCCAAAGTCTTCCTTGATCCCTGATCTGATTGAAATCCTCATTTTGGGGCCCCCAGTGCATCTGTGCGCTCCTCTCCTAGCACAGGGGACATGCTAGGATAATTATATACCTTCTTCTAAAGCTTCTTGAGGGCAGGGGGAATATCTTATTCTTCTTTGTCTTCTCCAAGTCTAACACAGCATTGGGGTCAAAGGACACAGTAATGGAGTACATAAATGAGAACTAATAAGATGATATGCAAGCAATGGAGCCCACTTCTCAGTGCTTTCTCTGCTTGCGAAGGCAAGGATTGAACCACTCACCTGGGGATTCAGCATCTTTCCACTGGGCCCCCAAATACTTCCTCTCTGTCTGTGCAGTAGAATCATTTATGGCATACGCCTTCATAAGAGAGCTCATTTCTTGTCAATTAAAGCTTGAGGGTCAGAAACTCTATTGGACAACTGACCAACTGCATTGGAACCTCCATCTTAAAATAAGATCCTTAGGTGATTTGCATACAGTTAAAGACTGAGGAGTACTGCTCCTCAGGATAGCAGGGCTGGTGCCGTGAGATAGGGTCCACCTCCAAAGGCTTCAATATAAGGACCACAGTGTTGTTAAAAAGGAACATTTAGGAAGGTAGGTTAAGTGAATTTGAAGGCAGCAAAAATACTTAATATGCATTGTTTTTACATTTTCAGGCATTGTTCTAGCTGCTTTTATATGTATTAAGTAAATTCTCCTATCACCTACCCAAGTGTAAATAATGAAAAACATAGGGAAATTACCCCATTTTGAGCCTGATGCAATAAAAATTTTAATTTTGAAATAATTAAAAACTCACAGGAAGCTATAAAACAGTACAGAGAGGTCCCATGTACCCTTCACCCAGCTTCCCCAATTGTAGCATTTTACACAGCTTTGGTACTATATCAAAACAAGTAAGTTGGGTGCAATGTGTAGACCTTATTCAGATTTTGCTAGTTTTTACATGTACTTATGTGTGTGTGTGCATGTATGATTGTGCGTGCTCTATGCAACTTCTTCACATGCAGAGATTCATATGATCACCACCACAAATATACAGGACCACAGAGGAACTCCCTTGGGCCACTCCTTAATGAGACTGACCAACTTTGGGAAGGGCCGTTGGCAGCTGCAGGACTCCTTCAGGTTAACCACAGATGCTCATTGTATTGTCTGGGCCTAACCTGAATTATTGCACAGCCAGGATGCAGCTAATGTCAGGGCATGGGTTAACACTGCCTCCCGGAGTGTGTCTACCGAACAAGTCCAGAGCTAACCTGACAGGACAGTGTGAACAAAAGGGGAACATGTCAAAAACCCAGGCTAGCACCTCTGGCAGTACAGGAAGTAGCCAAACTTCCTCACTCTGACCGTTTCACCTAGGGATCCTTATGCCTATAATAGCCTGGAATTTTAAAGAAAAATGTCTACCTTGGTAAAAAGTTTTTCTCTATAAGCAATTTGTGAGGGAAGTTCACTGTGCCCAGGAAATAATCCCACCCTGGATCCTACTGAATCCCTGGTCGCCACCCATTGTCAACATCCTCACTTGTTCAGATCAGCAACTAAGACTGGAGAAGATGAGAAGCCAGTCCTCTTGGCACTTAGCACTCAGGGGCTAAGAGGCTGGGGGAGATGTCACCCACCTTGGTGCCTGGCACACAGTAAGCTGATAGTAATCACAGTAACGGCTTCCTTTAATCAATCACTCTCAGTATTGTGCCAAGCATCTTATTTCATTATCCCATTTAATCCTCAAACTCAAGCTTTCTCAATTTGAATTCTGTGTTCCATAGCCACATCACCATTCAGCCACTCAATAATTAGGAATTCTTCATCATCACAATTATCAGCTATACTGTCTTAGTAGCCCTTAAACATATCTTGATCTTCCCCCTTCAAGTTCATCTTCTGGGCATATCCTATTATTCTCCACAATTGTTACCATTTCTGAACCCCTGTTATATTTATTCTTTTGCTTCCTATAGAAGATTAAGATCAGAGGTTAGTCTCGAGCATGTTTAGAAACAAGGCAGCTTTTGTTAAAAGCTGCTGTGCAGTCCTTTATATTGCTCACCCTTCTTGTGTTGAAAGGGCATTTTCACATAGAGGATCTCAGTGGATCCACACAAAAGCCCAGTGATGGATGTGTGACGAGGGAACTCATATCCAAGGAAGTTCAGTGTCAGCCAGGAAGCCTCCTGGCTCCAAATCCCATGTTCTGTTCACCTCACCATGTTCACAAGTAGCCAAATTTTCAGGCTAGCTTTAAAGAAGATGAGGAGGAGTAATAATAACAATACTGAGAATGCTATGCCTACTGTTACCATCAATATTAATACAAAATATAAACTCCATAGGCCTGAAATTGAAAATAATTGTTTTTTAGTCATGTGAGCCCCAAGTTTCTTCTTTTTACATTAGTTAGTTGCATTTTCTCATACTGGCCCTATAAACTGCCCTAAGACAACATGAATGCTTTCACCTACTTAGCAACCTTTGAAGCAGAGGCAGATGAATAGAGTGGTTATATAATTAATTTATCATCTAGACTGGGATACTTTTGATTGCATCATGCCAGTGATTACATTATGGCAACAGAAGGCATACTTCTGGGCTGTCCCTGGACAAGCTGGGACATAGGAAACCTCAACATGTGGTAGTTGAGATTCAGAGAGTTTAGGTAACTTGTCCCAAATCGAACAGCCATTAAGTGGTGGTGTGTGGATTTATACTGAGGAGAGATCAACTGCAGAACATGAACCTTACCTGGTGTGCTGGGTGTTGTGACATCGCTAGGACAGTACAGATTTGAATATCTCCAATCTCTTAGTTCCCAGCTATCAATGGAGATGCCAGTTCTTTCATGGAAAGAGGCAGGATTTCATGGAATGTCACCTGAGGGCCATGAAGTATGTTGGCACCAACCCCACAGTGTGCCGCAGGCTTGTCTGCTGGCTTTGGGGGTTGCTGAAGCCAGGAAACCTCCCTGGCTTAAACAGACTCTCCTCAGCCCTCTCTCCCCACAGCAACACCACCAGCATTTATGAAGTCATTCCTAGCTGAGTGATGTGAGGTTCCACAGATGATGCTATGTATAAAGATTTTTTAAAACTCCTTTGGGGCAAGTCCTTTAACCCCACAATAGCAACAAGCCAGCACTTACCAAGTACCAATTGTACACTAGGAACATCATAATCCTCACAGTGATGGCAAGGTGGATACCATTAATATACCCTCTGTGAGGAGGAGAAGAGTAGAATAGCTTTTTACAGCAAATAAGAGGTTCAGACCCAGGACACATCACTATCTGAAGTTCCACCTGGCTATTGGCCACCCTCCCAATCAAATTACTTTGTTTTTATTTATAACTGCCCTATTTGAAATCATTTTGTTTATCACTTGTTTCATCAGTTTCTCCCATTCCTCCCCTTCCCACCCCACTATAAAATATGAACTCGGTAATGGCAACGGTCTTGCCTGTGTTGTTCGCCAATGCGGCAATCCCTAGATCAGTGCTTGCACACAGCAAGCCCTTGGGAAAGAGTTAAATGAAAAAAATGGTAGAGTTAGAATTTGAAATCAGCTCTGGTTACTATAAGCTTCTCAACCACTGTTTGCTACTATGCAAAAAGGAAATAATGACACCCACCTTTCATGGCACCGACAGCGTTCATGTGGTAAAGCCTTGCCTGGAGCAGTGGCATTACCCACTAAATGGAGGCTGTTGTTCTTTTCCCCTCGTCTTTGGAGATGTGCCCCCTTTGGCAATGCAGACGCGGTGCAGAGAAAGGCAGACGCTGACTGAGTCTGTCTTAAATGGGTCATTATGAAAGAAATTTTCATAAGAAATAAAAACAGGGGGTTTCTATCAAGCTCTGGGAACACCCAGAATTCCGTGAACTTATGAAAGTTCAGGCCAAGGGTGAGGCCTGGGCCTGGGTCTTGGCATTAAGGACCTGCCTGTTCTGGGTCAACACACAGCGTGAGTGTGTAAATGGGGCCCAGGGGAGAGTTTTAGCCAAAAGGACTCATTTATCACCCTCCCATCTTGTCCATGACCAGATGGAGTGGTCTTACCTAGGCTCCCCTAGCCTGCTCTTCCCCTGACCTAGGTCACATTCATTCGCAACACCCAGGCTCTGTATGCCTGATGCCAATGTTATCAGCATGGAGTTCAGTTTGTGTCCCTAAGTCACCGACTCAACCCATTGAAAAGAAAATACATTCTCTTGGCCAACATTCCTTCATTGTCTTGCACTCAACTGACTTTCAACTGATTTTTCTGATTTAGGGGTGAATTATCTCTGCTAACTTTGCTTCCAAAAATCTAGCTCTCTGGACTCTCCAGGAGATATTTTAACTCTTTGAGACCACAGGAGGCCTTTTACTGTTCAGAAGCTATGTTGCTTTTCCAGACGATGCCAGAGCCAGAGCCAGAGCCCTACTCTTGGGCCAACCCAGAAGTCTCTAGAACAGGAGTGGGGAAGAAATACTCCTGGGAAGGGAGACAAGAGTGTGTGAACACTGCCTCATTTATGAGCTTGGGCAGTTAAGACATGAGACCATGTCTTAGGACATAGCTTCTTTTCTGAGGAACACCACCAGTCTAGCTTGTGAATCAGCCAAGCCAGCAAACAAGACGATCTAAGTGTAGGAGCCCCCAAACTGTAGACATGAGAGGACAAGCATGTTTATGTGAACTGGGATGACTGAGGAAGGCTTCGTGTAGGGACCAGATCTTGGAATGGACTTAGGATAAATAAAGAGGAGTGAGGACAGTTCAGATGGAAAGATCAGCATAAGCAAAGGCTTCAAGACTGAAGGGCGGGGTGGAGAATGGGGTGGAAAACAGAGTATGTAATTGGGAAGGGCAGAGAAACTTGGCCAAAGCCAAAGTTTCCTGTGAATAGTGATGAGAAAGAGAGCTGGAGAAGGACACAGCTGTTTGGCATATGACTCAATAACATTTACTTAACCTAGTTTGTTGCCCCTTGAAGGAGAGATGGAATGTTCTGCAGCCTGAAATCTTAGTTATTTAGGTCACAAGGGAGGGATTTTGAAACTATATTAGGTTCAAGGAAGGAAGCACATTCTCCTTTGCTCTATATTCTTTTGCTAGCCCTTTAAATATTGGTGTCTCCCAGGAATCAATCCTTCCTTGACTGCTCCTCTTTCCAAACAGCCTCCCAAGACAGTTGCCTCCACTCCCAGACTTCAACTACCACCCATATGCTGCATCTCCCAAGTCTGTATCTTCGCCCTTAGTCTTTTTCTTGTGCTCCATATCCTAAACTCATCTGTTTGCTATTCATCTCAACACCTCTTAAATCAAACATCATTTCATTCATTAAAAGAAGGTCTTGGTAGCCAAGACCTCCTTTTCTTCCTCATTCCCTACCTTTCTTAAAGGCTTCTGCCTTCCCTCCTCCCTCTCTCCTGTTCTCTCTTGCTCCCTTCAATATAAAGCATTAATTGAATACTTGAGATTGGTTAGACACCATGCAAAATGTCCTTTTGCCTTTGAGGACCTTACAGTATAGTGAAACAGGTAGATGAGTGCAATAAGTAGTTTAAAAACTATTTACAAAACACGGGGATAGATAGAAGTAGAGAAACAGTCCTTGAAAAATCCATAACATTTTTACCCAGGTTCTAGAAAGACCTCGTTGTTTACATGAAATCAGAGCTGAGTCTTAAATCTTGAGAGATTAATTAGGCAAAGAAGAGAAGACAGGAGAAACAGTATATGATAGGACACAAAGGAGAGATTGAGCAAAAAAAAAAAAATGAAAAGTGGTGTGTATAATAATAAAAGTAACAGCTAACATTTAATTTTTTAACCTTCACTGTGTGCTAGTTAAGTCACTAAGCACCTTACATATTTTTTTAATCCTCATAATAATCTCAGAAATAGGTAGTAGTATCTTACCCACTTTGGAATTGATGAAATTGAGGTCTAATTGAACTAATTTGCCCTTAAATTTTTGTGAATAAGTAGTTGTGCTAGAAACTTCCTAGAGGAGAGGATGACCTGATCTGTCTCTGGTCTGAGGACTTACCTTTTTAATTATCAACTGATGCACCTGTGCTGGCTGCCCCTCAGACATTTCTAAGTCACTATGTCTAAAATTAAAAGAGAACTCATAATCTCAACTCCAACACACACTCTCATTCTTATGTACCATGTTTCATATCCTGATCAACTTATTCATTCAATAAATATATTCTTGGAGCTCCCAGAAAATGCCAGATATTGTATTAGACATGAAGCTTAGAGAATTCCTAAAGCAAGCTAATATTTCTACCTTGGTTCACATTAGAAACAGAGGTCATGAGCATCAGAATGACACCCAGACACAACCTTATAACCTAATTCAAGTAACATTAAGAACATCAGCTTTTACATTTTGCATTCTGCAGCACTTGTCAAAACTATTGTCCTCCCTGGGGTCAAATAAATGGGCTCTGAGGCAGGTTTTACTTTGACAGAAAGCAGAAATACCACTCTCCCGCTACCACAGCAAAAACAACTGTGAGAAAGGAGTGACATTGCTCACCCTCCAAGGTCCACACTGCTACCACCATTCACTCCGGCTGGACTGCATCTGATGAGAACAGCTTGTAATGTTCTTGTGATAAAGACTGAGAGATTTAATGGGATGTTTTCTACTGAGAATAGCTTGGAACATTTCATACAGTTCAGCCATCCTCCAGGGGTGCTTGGTCTTTGTGTAAAGGCACAACTTTCAGCAGAAGCTTTGATATTAACCAAAGGGGGGAAAGTGGTGGTAAAGAAATTCTATGAATAATAGGAAGTCCCAGAGGGAGATGTTTCCTACAGCATCTACCACTGAGTCTTGTATCTAAGATGTTCTCTGTAAATGTTCACTGAATGAATGAAGAAGTCAATGAATAGATGGAAGGAGGGTGACAGGGAAGCTACGGAAACACTCTGGGGTAGAGAGAGGTTGTAGCAACCATTAGCCTTTCAAGAAGGTGGTTTCAATTACACATGTCCTCGGTTAGCTCACGGGTATTTTAATTGCCTGAAGATCCTAGGGAAGGAGAAAGAACAGAGGCTGACAAGTCATAATTGGCCAATTAGATTCTGAGATCAACGTGAGGGGAATTTCTGCCAAATTTGCGCTCCATGTGGTACCAGGAGAGACTGAGTGATTGCAGATTTCTACAGAGAGTTTCTGTTGCTGATCTAAACTTTGGAGTTCATATTCCCAGTGTTGTGAGAAAGGAAAGAGGTGACAGGGAAGTGATTCCCAAACATCAGATCCCATATGGATATTTCCACACAGCTCTCTCCAAACCCAAAGCCACCCAACCCCAACCCAGCTTCCCGCAATGTATAACAGGCCTTGAAAAAACAGTGCCAATGCACTGAAAGCTCATGTGCAAGTTGAAGAAACTCATTTCTACACCAACTGAGATAGGTGACCTCTACAGACGCGTCTAACCATTTAATTAAGCCCAACCAGAAATGTTTACTGAGATTCCAACATTGAAACATTTATATATTTCTCTTCATTCTTTGGTGGAGTCAGTAGCCAAAAGTCAAAGCACGAACTTGCCCTTAGAAAGTGAATCCTTTATTCTAAAGCTCATTCTGAAAGGGAAAGCACTTTTCTCTCAAGAGCAATTTGTTCTCATAAATCTGATAATTTAGATAAATCTCTGGGATTCAAAAAGGTTTGGAGAACATTCTGCAGTCCAGGGCCACTGAACAAAGTGAACTGTTTAACATTGTAATATTTGCACAGGCCCAGTGAGAAAGTGGGTGCTTAACTTGCAGATGAGAAGGTTCTGGGTTGTGGGCCCAGAGCCAGCACCCTTGTGGGGGTGGTGATTAGAACAGGCTCCGAGGCATGAGCAGGACCCAGAAAACATTTTAGTTGGAAAGATATGAGTGCTGACAGGAAGGTCATCCTGAAAGTTTACAACTGAAATAGATGGAGGAAAGCATAACCACCTTGATCTAATGAACTCTCCTGAAGCCAACAGTTAATTCTATGCACCAGCAGAGCCCTACTTAGAGGGAATACCTTGGTAGGTGGTCTGATTAGAGTGGAGTTGCCTGTGTGGTCATCTGGATGAAGTCCCTGGCCAGCCATTTCCTCCTGGGCTTCTCATTGGACCTCTGCTCTATCCCAGGCCACCTTTTCCCAAGTGGCCCTTTTGCCCCTGCCGTTTAATAGACAGTCCTGTGCAGAGGCCAAGAGGGTCAGGGCATTGTGGGGGTCAGCTGGTTCTCAGGAAGGAGGGAGGTTAAGCTGTGAGGGCTTAGGGTTTCAGACTCACAAACAGGTTGGATTCACCAGGACAATTTCCTGCTCTTTCTCTCTTTATAAGTGATTTGATTTGTTTCTTTTTAGTTTCACTGCTGTTAATTAATATTACATTTGCTGTTATTGAAATTTGATTGCATTTCAGTTCCTAAGAGAGTGCTTTTGGAATATAGAATATATTCATAAGACTATAGGTGGTATTCATAATATATGCATAAGAATATTGATATAATTTCATCTGACTAGAATCTGCAGGATTAGATAGTATAATTATTGTGTTTTGATTGAAAAAAGAGGTAGGTCTACTATCAATTAAATAATCATT
The DNA here is from genome assembly GCA_004026545.1 of Mormoops blainvillei. NCBI lineage: Eukaryota > Metazoa > Chordata > Mammalia > Chiroptera > Mormoopidae > Mormoops > Mormoops blainvillei. Next base: position 33,210 of record PVJD01002161.1, on the reverse strand, counting down.
GAAGTTTGACATGATCAGGTGGAGACTTTTAAAACAGTAAAGACCATTTCCTCATATTAGGAGCTATTAAAAATCTGTAAAAATAATGTAATATTTACCTCAATACATTTTCTTGGTTTTTAAAATAATACATATACACACAAAACTACCTAAACAGCAATAACAATATCTCAAACTAAATTCAGTAAAGTTTTATGAGGTTAGTGCTAACTTCATCAATCACTGCAGGGGCAGTGACATTTTGCAACCATTTGTTTCTTGTTTTGTAATCTCTTTCACCTTTGTTATTTTGTTTAGGCTATTTTGCTATTTGAATGTTTCTAAATTTTATGCTATCCAATAACAATTTTCCCTTTATAAAAAACAAAAACAGAAAACCTTTTTCGTTTTCAGCCAGTGTTTCCACTTGTTTAGCATCATACCTACGGTGTTTTGCAATACAAAGTGTGACGCTTTACCAGAAATAACAGTTTGCTCTGTGATTATTTTAAATTCTGTACATGTAATACTTGAGCAAGCTAGAAAAATTAAATTTACAAAAAATATCTGAAAGAAGGAGACAGAGCAAGAGTAGCCATGGAAGCAGAAACAGACCAGCACACATGGCAACAACAAGTCACCCAGCATTGTCAGAGCCCAGCGTAGGAGGACGTGAGAGAGCTGCAGAGGTCGGCACCGTGAGAGTCACTGTAGGTCACACTGATTGAATCCCATTCTCTGTGTGATTGGGTTCCATTTAAGGGACTTCAGAGGACGCATGTTTCAGAATGATCACTGTGTCTAGAGAGGGAGGACTAACTGGGAGGAGGCAGGCCTGGAAGACCAGGGACCAATTAGAGGGGTGGTGCTGTAACCCAGAAGAGAGAAAATTGTCTTTAACTAGGGCATAAATACAGTGCAGAGGAAGAGACAGAATCCAGAAACATTTAGCAAGCATGGAAGAAAGGGTGGTTTCCAAGAACATTTAATAGATAAAATCAATGCAATTTAGTGAGGAGTCAAGAAGGGCCCCTGTCTTCTCCCACAAGTAATTGAATGCATGAGATGCCACAGAAAAGGGGAATTGATGAAGATGAGGGGCAAGTTTTGAGAGGGAGATAGATGAATTATGTTTTGAAACTGTTTGACATAATAAGATTAATTGTGGACACCTTCAGTTTACCTTGTATACCTTTGAACTCTGCTTGGGCTCCACATTACAGCTCTGTATTCTGTGCCCTGGATCACATAACTACTTTATGTCTCCCGCTTGTGACTCAGGCCTGATCTCTCCATTCTGGTTCTTATTTTATTGTAGGAAATTAACTTGGTGGCTTCAGTTTACAACAATGTCTCTGCCCTGGATTGGTGATTTGTTGCAACCATGCCTTCCTTGCTTTGTGGTTCTCTTTAGGCCCCAGTGGAAATCCTACCTGCAAAGATTGGGAGGCACCAGTCCCAAGGGGGCTGCTGAGGTAGTTCTGAACACCTTCTTTGAAAATGAACTGGGGAACAAGAAAATGTACATGGCGGTTGTACTGGGCTACGGGTGGACTCCGCTGGTTATTCACATGAAAATCATGACACTGTCTTTTCAACGGACATTGATCAAGTGCCTACTCTGCGCCAGGAACTGGAAAGTCATAGTGGGTGAAACAAGCATAGCCCCACCTTCTGTTAATGAGAGACAAACCCAACAAACACATTTACTTAGAGGAATAACTCCTGCCCACCCTCTGCTCTCTTGGGGCTTGCTCAGGATGGGGCATGAGAAATCTCATCCCAAAGCCTTCCTTGTATGTGGATTCAGTGAGAAGGGTACTGTGCCTAAGGATTTGGTCTGAGTCAAGAGAAAAAGTGCCTTAGTCTCACAATTCCTGTATCTCCTCAGTGACTGGGATAGGGGTACCATTGCCAGGTGGGACTTTGCAATGGGCTGGTAGGCCCTTGGGAGGTGGGCAGTTCACAGAAGGAAGGAGGCCTCAGACTGCTTCTCAGAATGCTCTCTCCACAGTGGGCTGGGAGGAGAGAATAGCGTGTTCCAGGTGATGTTGCATTCTGTCTCCTAGGCTATGCTATCTAAATTGCTGATGATGTCTGTGTAGGTGTGTGTGCCTGGTGCCAGGGTGTACATATTCTCTCTAGAGATATCCAGAGAAGCCCAAAATATTGCAGGGAGAATGAAGAGGCATCCCTTCCTTTTGACGTGGTAGAGAGACCTGAAAGGGGTCTTTCCATGGAGGACTGCTCTGTTGAAGCATGCGTTCCACAGCTCCAGGCCCCCATCTCCACCAATTTCCATGGGTTATACCAAACAAATAACTCAGACTAGAAGACACATATTGCTAACAATTATTTTGTCTTGTGAATTGCCCCACAGTTAAGGGAAAGGACAGATTCTCTTTCCCAAGATAAGGTTAACTAAATACTTTCAGGCAAAAAAGAAACAGCATCATATCAAGCTCCTTCCTGTCCGCTACCAGCATCCCCCAAGAGAGCTTAGAACAAACAATGCCTGGCACACACAGTGCAGAAGGAGTGTTTGTTCAAAAATGGGCTGGATGCACTCCCATGAAAAGCCACACACCAGCATCAAGGGCAGCTGACCTTGATGTCCAGGATCCCCAGGCCTAACTGTGGCCAGGACTCTCTGGTGCGGGGGGTCATCAGGCAATGCATGATGAGGAGGATGGTGAACCTCATCATAAAATGTCTGTGTGCTCGTAATGTAGGTAAGGGGTTAGAGGGCTGCCCAACTTTGTACTCAGTTGGCAAGACTGAAATTTGAAGATTTTAAACAGCTCCAGGCTGATATATCCCTCCACTTCTCAAATCATCTCAGGGTCCCAGGAGTACTCCCACAGTAAGCTTGAACCACTATGCTTCCTTTCAATTGATGGGATCACAAGAGAAGGGAGGATCTATATTGTTTCATTCATATAAATATTCCTCTGGTTTTGCAAAGATATTTTGGATTTGACACTATTTTCCTTGCCAAACAGACAGGTACCAATAAATACTTGCTGAATAACTGGTTCTGTTCTAAGAATCCTGGTTACTTGCAACCTTTTTGATAGGCCTCTTTGATATAGAAGCTGTTGTTCAGGTGAGGTCATTTTGGATCTCTCATCTTAGTTCTTCTTTTCACCTATTCTGCACTTTCTCTCACTCCCTCTATAGCCTTTGCTTTGCTGTAGAGATGGCCAACATGAGGTGTTCTTTGGCAGCTCCCTCCTATTACCTCCCCACTTAATGAGCTTTGCTGAGCTCTTTAGTAGCCTCAGTAATCTCACTCAGCCCCAGCCAACTGGTTATTCCCAACACTGTTCTCCTTAGTACTTTTGCCTACCTCCCCACCTGATCATCACATCCTATGCCCATACCTATCTATAATTTAGCAGTGAACATCATTGATATCCGCTGAAAACTTTAAAAATGCTAATCCCATAACAATGCTATTTTAACAAACATAGCTCTCATTTCCAGCTCAGCCATGTGGCATAGAGTAGGTGACCTGTAAATGCTGATCAAATGATTGATGGGATCACGAGCCCTCATTTTCACTTAGCAAAGAGTGGGATTATTTTGGTACTGAGGCTCCATCTGCTCCAGAAGTTAAAAATAAATTGAGAATTCAATTAAAATTATGTACACGATCCGCCCGGAGTTGTGCCAGATCTTTTGATTATACCCTATTTCCAGCCTATCAGAAACTGAAGTGTGTATATGCCCATAAAGAGAACACCTTAGACTGTCAAGTTACTTTAATTAAATAACAAATAAATCAGTGTATATGCAAAAAAGCAAAAAAAATTAAGTAGTATATCTTGCATTTAAATTTCTTGCCCCTATATTTTTTCTGCAGACGGAAGATCTCCAAAGTGTAGCTACCTAATACCTTCTGCTCATTTCGTCTCCTTTGAGGGTGATCAAGGTCAGGGGGTGGAGCTCAGATTTTGCTTTACTTTCTATCTGCAGTACTCCTCTTCCTGGTTCAGTAAACTGGGGCCCGCTGCAGAAATCATTCCAGAGTCTTGACTTCTTTTTGATCTGGAAAGAAACCTCTAACTCACACAGGGGTGTCCAACCTTTTGGTGTCTCTGGGACACACATTAAATACACAAACACTAATGAAAGTTGATGAGCAAAAGAAAAGTTTTTAAGTAAATTTACAATTTCATATTGGGCTGCATTCATAGCCATCCTGGGCCACATATGACCCATGGGCCATCGGTTTGACACCCCTACCAGTCTAAGGGGTGTATACCAAAGCTCAGTGGTCCCTTCCAATCCCAGTTTTGTAGTATTCAAAAGAAACATTTTCCCTGGCATATGCATAGCTTTCACATGCCTCTACTGAATGGTTTTTTAACATACATTTAATTCTATTCAAAGCCTGTGACTAAAAATGTCCATTAAATCAGCTGATCCATTAGTCACTTTACTGTGTCATTTCTCATTCTTAAGATCCAGACTCTGAGAATTGATGATATAAGAAAGATGATGATAGCTTCTAATCATAAGGCTCATCTAATTCTAATGGTAGTTCTAAGCACTGTGGGTACTGAATGGAGTAAGACACAATCTTCCTAGGCTACTCCTAGGAAGAATCGTATGTGCAATAAGAATGTTCAGAATGAATTCACCAGCTTTCCCTCCAAATTGTCCTCCTTCAAACTGTCTTTCTCAATCATCTCACCCAGTTAGCCCCAACAGACATATGGAAAGTATCAGTTATGCCTTTTATTCATCCTGCAAAGCTGATGGATCCTTCAGTCCAATCAAGTCTTCCTTATTAATACCCCTTCTGTCTTTTTCACACATGCTTCCATTACTGTGGTTTGGGCTTTCATTGTTTCCTGCCTGAATTTCCACAACTTCCTCCCAAATGGCCTATTAGCTTCTACTCTCTCTCCCCTGCAACCCATTCTGTGCACAGGAGTAGTCCCTTTAAACCCAAATATGTTCCGTCTCTGCTTAAAATCTTTCAGTGATTTTCCATAGCCTTCAGCACAAAGCCAAAGAACTCAGCTTGGTACAAAGGTCTTTTGTGATCTAGCCACCGATGACTCATTTTATTCCTCTCCCTTACTGCTTCATATCCTGTGTCCTCGCTATGTGGACCTTTCTGCAAAGATGAGGACTTGATTCTATAGCCAAACCTTCTGAGTTTGACTCTCAGCTCTACTTCTTACAGAGTAGGTGGCACAACTCCGTAAAGGGCCTCACCTGGAACAGTACAACATAGCTGCACCTGTGTGTCTTTAAGAAACTTCAATTTCATCTGCCTCAGTTTCCTCATCTATAAAATTGGGTAATATCTGTGACTCCCTCATAGGGGTTCTCAAGAAGATTAAATGAGTTAACACATATAAATTGTTTTAGCTCAAACACTACCTCTGTGGGCAAGCTTTCATTGAATTTACCCCTCCCACAGACTAGAATTCACTTTCTCTATGCCCTGCTGTCTGCATAGTTCCCCCAGGAAATTTAGCACACTGCTTTCAAATTTTCTGAAACATTTTCAAACATACAGAAAAATTGGAAGAAGAGTACAGTGAGCACCACCAAGATTCAATGAATGATGAACATTTTGACGATTAACACACACACACATAAAAACAGATAAAGAAGTTGTGTTATATACAATGGAATATTAGGAATATTATTCAGCCATAAAAGAAGAAAATTCTACCATCTGTGACAGCATTTCTATATACATAATATAGAAATATACACACATATATTTATATCTTTTTTTTAATCCTTACCCAAAGACATTTTTAAATTGTTTTTGGAGGTGGTGGGGCAGAGAGAGAGAGAGAGAAACATCAATGTGAGAGAGAAATATCGATTGGTTATCTCCTGTACATGCCATAACCAGGGATCAAACCTGCAACCTAGGTATGGGCCCTGACCAGGAATTGAACCTGCAACCTTTTGGCATACAGACGATGCTCCAACCAACTGAGCCACACAGACCAAGGCTATATTTGTATCTTTTAATACCATTTGAATCCAAGTTACTGACAAAGATATTTTCACCTGATCTCTCCTAAAAATAATAAAGCAGTCTCAAATATAATGATTTTTTTGGTTGTTTCCTTTTTTTTCTATTTTTAGTAGTAATTTTATTTATTCAGAATTAAATTTTTTTAAAATCCAGAATATACTTAAGGGTAAATGCTCAATAAGAACAATTGTGTAATGTCTTTCAAGACACAAAGAGGTTGTTTTCAGCTTCATTTGTGACATTACAGCCCTCACTCTTTTTCAGGACTACCTTTTCATCTCAAAAAAGTCAGCATCTAAGTAGGCAAATGGCTATTAATTATTCTATGGTAACCCTATCTTAAACCACACACAAAAACCAACTCAAAATGGATTTAAGACTTGAACATATGACCTGAAACTGTAAAACTCCTAGGAGAAAACATAAATGATAATTGCCTCAACATTGGTCTTGGCAAAGATAGTTTTGGATTTGACACTGAAAGCACAAGCAACAAATGCAAAAAATAAACAAGTGGTCTACATCAAATTAAAAACCCATTCATAGCAAAAAAAACATTAAAAAATGAAAAGACAACCTATAGAATGGAAGAAAATATTTGCAAATCATATATCTGATAAGGAGTTAATATCCAAAATATATAAAGAACTCATATAGCTCAATAGCCAAAAAAAAAGGGAGGGCAGAGGAGCTAAATAGGCATTTTTCCAAAGAAGACATACAAATGACCAACAAGTACTTGAAAAGGTGCTCAGTATCACTATATCATCTCACACCTGTTAGAATGGCTATCATCATAAAGACAAGAGATAGGAACTATCATTATTAATGAATGAATAATAATGAACTATTATTATTAATGCATTAAAAATGCAATGATTTCTGGATATTTATATTGTATCCCATAACTTTACTGAATTCATTTATCAGCTCAAAGACTGATGGAATCTTTAGGGTTCTCTCTACAAAGTATCAATGTCATCTGCAAAGTTTGTTTACATCGTACACAATATAAACAAATGGGACTGTATCAAACTAAAAAGTATTTGCACAGCAAAGGAAACCACAATAAAAAAATGAAAGACAACCCACTGAATAGGAGAACATCCTATTAATATCCAAAGTTTGCAAAGCACTTATAAAACTCAACACCAAAAAACAAACAATTCAATTAAAAATTGCCAAAAAGCCTGAAAAGACACTTCTCCAAAGAGGACATACAGATGGCCAATAGACATATGAAAAGATGCTCAATGTCACTAATCATCAGAGAAATGCAAATTAAAATCACAATGAGATAACACCTCACACCTCACACCTGTCAGAATGGCTATCATCAATAAATCAATATACAAGTGTTGGTGAGGATGTGGAGAAAGGGAAACCCTTATGCACTGTTAGCGTGAATGCAGATTGGTGCAGCCACTGTGGAAAGCAGTATGGAGTTTCCTCAAAAAATTAAAAATGGAACTTCCTTATGATCCAGCAATCCACTTCTGGGAATTTATCCTAAGAAACCCATAACACTAATTGGAAAGAATATATGCACCCTTATGTTCATTGCAGCTTTATTTATGATCACCAAGATTTGGAAGCAGCAGAAGTGGCCATCAGTAGATGAGTGGATAAAACAACTATGGTACATTTACACAATGGAATACCATGCAGCTATAAAAAAGAGGAAAATTTTACTCTTTGGGGCAGCATAGTTGGACCTGGAGAACATTGTGCTAAGTGAAATAAGCCAACCATAGAAAGACAAGTACCATATTATTGCACTAGTATGTGGAATCTAATGAACAAACTGAACTAACAATTAAAATAGAGACAGACTTATAGATAAAGAGCAGGTGGATAGCTCTGGGGTTTGTGAAAGAGGGGTAGAGGGATTGAGCAAAAAAGAAAAACAAGAAAGAAATCATGGATATGGACAACAGGATGGTGATGGTCTAGGAGAGGAGTAGAGGTGAAAGAGGGTATGGGGGGATAAACTGTGATAGTAAAAATAAAATAAAATAAAATAAAATAAAATAAAATAATAAAATAAAATAAAATAAATAAAAGAAAAGAAAAGAAATCCTGCCATTTGTGGCAAAATGCATGGACCTTGATGTCATAACGTTGTCAGAGAGAGAAAGACAAATACTGTACAATCTCATTAAAATGTGACATCTAAAAAAGCTGAACTAACAGAAACAAAGAACAAATTTATTGTTGCCAGAGATGGTGGTTTGGTGCTAAGGGCAATGGGTGGAGATGGTTAAAAGGTACGAACTTCCAGTTATAAGATAAATAAGCTCTGAAGATGTAATATACAGACTATATACAGATGGTGATAACAGTCAACAATACTGCATTGTATATTTGAATGTTGCTAAGAAAGTAAGTCTTAAAAGTTCTAATCATAAGGAAAAAAATGTAACTACGTGAGGTGATGGTTAGCAAACTAACCTCATTGTGGTGATTATTTATATATGTACCTATATATAAATATATACAGGGGTGGGAAAAAGTAGGTTTACAGTTGCAAGTATGCAAAACAGAGTTTATTCTTGTATTATTATCTATTTATTATTGTATTTATTATTATCATTAACCTACTTTTACCCACCCCTGCATATCAAATCATTATGTTGTATACCTTAAACTAATATAATGTTATATGTCAAATATATCTCCAGAAAGCTGGGGGGTGGGGAATGACAGATGCAGAAACTGCAAACTATTGCCCAGTAGTCTTTCTCCCTTTGTTCCTCACAGTAATAGAAACTCCAGGATTTTAGGAGGCGCTGGCTGTTCAGTTAGAATCTACATTTCCTAGCCCCCTTTGCATTTAGATGTGATGATCAGAGTTAGCTCAAGCCAGTGGGAAAGGAGAGTAAGCCATTCCTACAACTTCTGGGTTGTACCCTTACACAGAAGCTTCTAGTCAGCTATGACAGCTATTATTACCTCTACTTCTAGTACTCTGAGGGAAAATCTTTCTCTCTCCCTGACCCGCAGGTTGAGTGCATTAGTGTCATATTCCTTATCCCACTTTGTTGCAAGAACCTTCATCTGCTGGGCTCACTGTGGAATTAACTGAGCTCTCAGTCATATTTGCCTTCCCGTAGGTGAGCTGTTGTTCCTCTACATTAGAGGGCTCTTGTAAGTGTTGGGTAAATATAGGAATTAAGGAATATCAGGTTTCTCAGGTCAATCAGGGTCAACTTAACAAGACATTGCAAGGGTCACAGAAAGCAGATCTGTTTTTGCTAGTCATTCAAAATAGTTGATAGCAATTGATTGTATATATATCAAAAATTAACCCCTCCTGTTATACCACCCACCCTCTACACATTAGAGAATGTAGCCATGTCTTAATGTTTCCACCATCTATAAAATGTTCAAATATCTAGCTAACGATGACAATCATTTTAGTGCATTACTACATTATTTGAGCAATAGTTAAATGCTTGTTTCAGAGAATTTGGTACTTCACAGGAAAGCCAGCTTTAAAAATGGCTTACCATATATGTTCCTTTAAACAAATTCGGCTTATTTGTAACCACAGGAGGGACCTAGCCTTTCGGAATAGTCATGATGGGAAAGTAACATTTCGGAGCAAAAAATTTCTGTAGTAAACATGTTAGCAGTTTGGTCGAACATTCACTATATGTGATAACTATAAAAACGGAAATTTCTTGCCTTCCTTCCTAATTTCTTCTCTTTTTACTTCCAGTTGGTAAATTATTTTCTAAAATGTCCTGTATCTTGAAGTGGAGCTCACCTGCTGGTGCAAACTGGTCTGCAACATATGAGGTAATTTAAGCAACTGGCATCTATCTTTCACAGCTTAATAAAATACAGGCCAAAAAATTTGACCCAAGTCAGAGAGAAACGCAGTTTCTACTCTCTGAAATAAACATTCTTTAGATGTAGAACTTTTAATCAGCCCTGACAGAGATGAATATTTCATGCTGACAGCTCTTAGGCAACTTAAAGTGTGGATGTTAAACTGGTCATCATTATTTGTCAACAAAGCAGATCAGAATACTCAACATCCAGCACAGAACATTCAGTATAGAAGGTGATCATTCTGCAGAGAATAGTTATTATTTTAGGGCTGTAAGGACCATTGTAATCATCTAGTAGATGGGGCTGCTGCAGCATAGAAAGGTCACAAACCAGCAGCCATAGGGCAGTGCCAGAACTTGAACCGAAGGCTTCTACACCAGGCTATTTTAATTCATGATACTCTGCAGTAAATACCAGGGAGTATTACTTGACACTAGCAGCATCAGAAAGAATAACAAGAAGCCAAGTAAATGCCTTGTGTAATGAAAACTGTCATGGAAGTCAGTCATCTGATTTGTTTCATTTACCCAGGGAGGAGAGAGCTACAGCCATCTGGAGAAACACACGTTTTGCATTTAATAGGAATGAATAGTGCAAGCCAACCAGAGAAGTCTGTTTAGTTTAGTTCAGTTTTTCTTTTCAGTTCTTTGCTTTTATTTTAATAGAATGCTATAAATTTGACATATTTGTATATGAGTGAAACATTCATATAGTGTCTCATGAAATTTTACTTGCACATAGCCTAGGGGTGAAGGTAGTCATGTGGATTGAAACCTGCCAAAAGAGAAGACAAATCGATTGTAGGGTCAAGTTTCCAAGGATCCAGCTCTCAAGATACTTACAAAGGAGAAGGAGACAACACAGTCAATGTGGTGCCACACTGAGAAGTGTAAAAGATTGGCCCAGGGACAAGAGAAACAGGTGTATCTGAGGACAGACAGACATACTGAAAAGTGTTAGGGATAGCATTAAACACTTCCCTTGAAAAATGATTTACTAGTAAATAATGTAGGAAGGATTTAATAATATTAACTGTTCATAAATAAAACCTTTAATATAGCTGATGGGTGCCCACTGATCTCTATACATTGCCCTCCTAGCCTTTTCCTTTCTGCATCCAAGTTTCTTTTAGGTCCTGGAATATGCCCTGACTCTGGGCATTTGCACATGTTCCTTTTCTGCAGCGAGCACGGGTTCCCATTCTCCCCACCACTTTCACCTGACAAATTCTTACTTACTCTTCAGGTCTCAGACAAAACTTTTCCTCAGAGAAATTATTCTCTGAGAATAAATGAGATACCCCTGTTTTGTATTGTCATGGCAGCTTATAGTTTTTTTATAACCATGATAATTTTAATTGCTTGTTCAATACATCTTCTATGAGACTCAATTCCATCAGGCCAGGGACTATGTCTATAGTTCCAGCTCACAGCACAGTACCTGAAACAAAGGGATTTGATAAATATTTGTTGAAAAAGATTACTAACAAACAAAATAACATCTGGATGCAATTTTCTGGTGAATAAAGTATATTATCTTCATAGGGAAAGGAAGTATAATTCAGTAGTTCCCTGAAATCATCAGAAATCACATGCATCAAATTCTCATTTATCTTAGGATAATCCAGAGCATTAGAAGTTAAAATCTACTACTATTATTATAACATTTTATATATAATTATTTTTATTTTTTATATATATTTATTTATAGATGATTATTATAGTCCCATTTATACCCTCAAAAATTCTTTTATACCAAATTTTTAATAAACTGGAAGAAAACAGCTTTGACTCTTTTTTTTTCCTCACTTTGTTCATTCATTGATCCATTAGTTTATGCTTTGACTCATATGTTCACTTACCTGCTCTGTCATGAGAGGCATCACATGCTGTGTAATCAACTTATTGATGAAAAGTCTGGCAACTTGGACAGTACTAGGCTTTGTATCTTCCAAGTTTCTTCTATATGAGCCATTCCATGGCTGGTCCCAAGAGAGAGACTTCTAACTCTGGGCCCTCACCACTTGAAAGGGTTTTGACTCAGGCTGCGCAGGAGACTATGTACCCTGAGGTCCATCAGGTCATACAGTAATCCCACTGCTGGGCTGGCACCTTAAAGAATGGAAGAATGGAGGGTGCATATGTATACACACATACGCACACATGGGGAGCAAATGAATTAATTATCATTATCTCGGGGAAAGTTGCATTTTGTGTGTTTGTCCATAGTTTCTAAAGTATTGTTAACATTATTTCATTTTTCTTGAAATTTTTAAAGTTAAGGAAAAATGAACAGTCCAACAGGTCCCCCATGGTGATGGCTTTCTCCAACTCAGAGTTCTTCAGCGCTCTGCTAACACAGGCCAGTGAAAGGAAGAATGGGTGCCCAACAGCAGTAGGTGGTTTCCAGTGGAAATGCCTACAGGCCTTGCGACACTTGATGGCCTCCATTGTTTTGTGGACATTTTGTCAGCTGACTGGATGACTGGGTAGTACAACATGGAGTATGTTTTCTATTAAAACATAGAGTAGGTTGTCTAGTTGAGGAAAACTTTCTTCTAGAGATATTTGTTCCATGGACCATCAACTTTTAGGGATAGGGGGAAAGTTTCTATATTCACTTAATCCACAGTGTTGGTTTGTGTCAATTTAATGCTTCTACCAATTCACACAGGTAAGAATCTTCCTTCAAGGGCATATGCTCCCCACATCTGTTGATAAAGATAAGACATATCTGATGTCTAAGAATGACCTGTGACATTTTATTTTATGGAGGTTTACTTTTATGTGAGATTATCATTTAACCTATACTAAATTTCACAAGGGCTAGTGGGGGAGCTAGGGGAGAGTCTTGCAAAGGGAAAGCTAAAATGCGGTAACCTTTGAAGCTCTCTGTACAGGTTAGTGGTCACACACCAATGTATAAGGAAAACCACTTCTTAACTGGACAAACTCCACTTCCCTTCCATCCTCAGACTGACAGCTTGGTGGGACTATCACTAAGTAGCTTTACTCCTGTGTCCAGGGTAGTGTGCTTTGTGAACTTTTCTGCCCACAAGCTGCTCAGAAAGAATAGAGAATGAATCACTGCTTGGCCTGGATTTTTAATCTTTCCCATGTCTCATACCTTTGGAAAATTAAAGTACGTGTGTCACTGGGTTGTGCTCAGCTATTGAGAAATAGTGAGGAAACTCCACTTGCACATTAACCCAGATCAATGAGTTACTACATAGAAAATTGACTAAATAGCACCAAGGTCATCAGTATCATTAACATAACAAAAAGACTAAGTTTCTATCCAGTTTAAGCACTCAGCTAAGGTTATGTATAAAAGGAATACAAGTGATATGGCGTCTATATTTTGGGTGCTATGACAGATTGACTACACAAATGGCTCCTATTCTCTATTCACTTTCCATATCCACCTCCTACATAATATAACTTGGCCGCAGCTCCCATTAAGAGATTAAGTCTATTTTCCTACTTCTTGAATAGAACCCAGCTAGGTGGGCTCTTTGCGCCAATATAATGCAGCACGAGTAAAGCTGTGCCATTTCTGTGTCTGTGTTTCAGGTGGTCTTCTCCCTCTTTGTCTCCTGCTACGGTACATGAACAAATAGGGCCAACCTATACCAGTCAGCCTCCAGCTAACCATTGTCTGACCGCAAGTTTCTAAGTGTTCAGTTGAGATCAGTCTAGACCAGCGCACCAATGCAGAATTGCCTCACGAACACCTAGAGTCATGAGAAATAATATGTTTATTACCATACACTAATGATTTCATGTATGAACACTAGCGAGGTTTTTTGGTTGTTTTTTACACATGTGGAGAGATGCCTCAGTCATCCGAGCTGTCCCAGACAAAGCTATCATAAATCAGCCAGCCCTGGCTGAGCCATCAGGGGACTACTCATGAGTAAACCCTGCCTTGAACACTAAAAGCTTGGTGCCATCATCAAGAACTCTATTTTACTCCAACGCCCTTACATCTGTCATCCAGTGTAGGCTATTCCACCTCGGCAATAAGACTCAAATCCAGCCTCTTCTCTCTAACTGTGTTGTTTATCCCTTCTTCCAGGACCAAACCATTAACTTTGACATGCAATGGTTTGTGCAATGGCCTTCATGCCACCAGAGACTCCTTAGTGAAATGGATTAAATATCTTTCTCCCATTAAATTTATACCACTTAAAACAAAGTCACTAGGTCCCATCCCAGATTAGTAAAACAAAACAAACAAACAAAACCTCAAACAATAAAACTTCTTCTTAACCTTCCTGGAATTTATAGATAAAATTCAGATTCTTTAGCTTGGCATGAGGCTATCGTCTAAGTGCCTTTCTGAACTTATTCCCTACTGTCACTCCATCCTGTAGCGTAAGCTTCTGCCACTATGGTCTTCTTGTCAAACCCCAGGTCCATATCAGGTCCAAAACTCTATACCATACCAGTGTTTGACTCTATGCCTCCCTTGCACATGCTTTATTGGGGGCACAAGCACAGATACAGTTTCCTAGAACCTGAAAGCATTCTTTCTCCTTGTGATTATCAAGAAATGATCACCACCACCACCACAATCATCAGTCATCATCATCATCATCATTCAGACAGTTTTAACCCACCCTCCCCCCATAATCTAGTCCTCTGTTTGTTCGCTTTGCCTCAGGAATCCAGCAGACAACCCAATTTTATAATATCATCTTATTTCTCAAGAAGTTCAAGTGTTTCAAAACCTCCTGCTGGAGCAACATATGCTTTATCTTTGGGCTTTCCAGCTGATTTGGCACTACTTAATGCCACAAATGAGTCTGCTGAGGTTTCTCTGAGCTGGACAAGGTCAAGATGCCACAGCTCAAGAAAAACGTTGCTGCATCACAGTAATACATGCTCCTGGTGAGCAATAACACTTCTAAAAGCTGATGCTCGGTTCTGACTCAGAAACTATGGCTCTGATCTGGCGGAGAGTAGTGAGTGAGATATGGGGGCTTGTTTTTCATAAACATTCCCTACTATGTACAGCTGATAAGTTGTTCAGTATATGTTCAGACTGTCTGAATGTCTGATCTCTGCTTTTTCTTCCCACTGGAGCCCTTGATCTCTCCTCAGTCCATGGGGGTCTCAGCCTTTCTGAAACCCAAGACTCTTCCAACCTACAAATAATCATTTTAAAAACACAGATAATTTTCTTTCTTTTAGGAAGTTCTTTTGGGAACATTAAACTACCTTAAGTTTTACTGCCTTTCTATGTGTGATGAAGCATGATTTGGCTTTTGACATATTTTGTTTCTAAACTCCACATCTTTGGTGTCAGTACTATAATCTACAGATGAGGAAACTAAGGCTGACGTATCTCATTCTTGAGGCCACACAGCTAAGTGATAAGTAAGAAACTGAGCCTGGAATTCAAACCCAGGTCTACAGAACTAAAAGCCTTGGCATTCTCCAAAGGGCTTGTATTGTACTACTTTGATGTTGCCATTTTGATGCCAGGGATATTGTGATGGGACTCACAGGCTAAGAAACTGGGCAAAGCTTAGGCATAGGGTAGGGGATACATCACGGATTTTGTTTGAGAAAATCACTGAGCCATACAACACAATATTTTTATAATTTCATGTGCCACTTTAATATGGCTTCATCAAAATGCTCTGCTTTGTTCCACTAATCCACTACCATCCGAATCATGGGGGGCACACGTTACTGAAGCTGGAAGGAGGCATGGAAATAATTTATTTCAGCATTTTCCTGTTACTGCTGAGAACAAGGAAGGGGTCTGCCAAAGGCCACAAGGGTAGTTAGTGAAAGAACTGAGATAAAAGCCAGGATTTTTGACACACCTTTCAGGACTCAACCTATCTCTTCCTCACACACAAAACCCTGGCCAGCTTGGGCCGCACTGCCTTTCAAACTGGCTCACCATAAGGGAGCCCCGTCCCGAGGCGTGGTTTGGGACTCATGCTCCACAGGTCCTTTTTCCTTTATTTGTGCAAGAGTTGATATTCTAAAAAGGCATGAAATTTAATCACATTTAGTTGATTGCCTTTATTCAAGGAATGAAATTAAATGCAGTTGGGGACATGGTTGAAAAGAGTAAAAATGAAGAAAATTCAGAAAAATCGAGATGTGGAAAATAAAAATATTCTTTAGAAGTTCAATTAAAAGATAGTAAAAAATTTAAATAAAAATAAGATGTAACATGTATTAAGGAGAATGACTGTTAAACATTAAAAATATTATAAAGATTGAATAACATGAAATTGTTTTTGAAGGGTACAAACTGAGAACAAATATAATAGGCTATCAAAACCAGAAACTAAAAAATATTAAAAATACAGAAAATAGGAAGGTAGATAATTCCTGATCTGAAAATCTCATAATAAGAACAGACTTAGCCAACATGCTTAGGCAGAGAACTGAGGGGCAAATGAAATAACCCTCTTCTTACTATGGAAAAGGAATTCTGGGACTTCTTGAAAATTCACTGCAGGAAGTGGCTGTGCCTGACTCTGAAAGTTAGTTCTACACAGCTAGATACTTGGCAATACTCTGATTTATATTTTTTCCCTGTATGCTTCAGGAAAAAAATGGTCTTTTCTTTTAACAAATGGGTTATGACTATACATTATCGACTTCAATTAGGAAAGAGCTCTGAAGTCTGTCTATCTAGTTTCTAATTTTAGCTCCATCCCTTATTACTCAACTTTGCCATGCCCCAGTTGTCTGCTGAATAAGATGGGCATAATAAGAGCGTCTAGCTCATTGGGGTGGTCATGAATACCTAATGAGATCATTTCAGCAACACACGTAGTACAATACCTGATTTATAGTCAGTGCCCTGGGGCATTTCAGCTATTTTATTGTTTAGATTGAATGAATGAGACTAAAAACTGCTCGCAGAAAGGAACTCTATATGTTTTGTTCACCATCGTGAATACCAAGCACAGTGCACAGCAAACAATGTCCATTATTTCTCATTTTTTCTTCTTTGTCTCATTAAAAATACCCCTCATGTTTACTTAGGAATCACCTTGTTCAAGACAATCCAGGACTAGGAAAGGGAGTAAAATAACCAAGAATTTTAAGCAGTAGTGTAACTTAGGTATGTTTTAGGTCGCCCTTGTGCCAATGTGGAGAATAGGTTAGAAGGCAGCAAACTTGGGGATCAAAGATGGCAGCGGAGAAGGTGGAAGTTATCCTCACCTCCTCCCAGGTCCAAACTGGAATTACAACTGAAGTATAGAACAATCAAACTGAATAACCAGTTGAAGACCAGATGAACATAAGTTTTATAAGCAAGGATTTATAGAAGACATAACATCAAGACTAGTCGGAAGGGCAGGGACAAGAAAAGGGTGGGCCATGAACCCAGGTGTTGCAGTTGAGAGTCTAGAGGGATAGCTCAGCTACAAAGGTGCCCCCCTGAAGAACATGAAGATCTCAACCCCACACTGCACTCCACAGCCTGAGGCACCGGAGCCAGGAAGAGGAGCCTACATAACATCTGGCTGTGAAAATCAGAGGAAATTCTGTTCTTCAGGTAGAGGCAGGAGTTTGCTAGAAACCTAAGTGCCATCTTAAGGGGCCAATACACAAAATCTTGTTTGTTGCCACTCACACTGGGGTCTGGCAGAGGGAAGGAAGCTAAGAGCAAGCTAGAGTTGTATAAGCTGAAAGTGGGCTGTGTGGCTCCAGGGAGAATGCTGAAGGGGCAGCTACCAGCATCCCTGAGGTAAGTCCCACATCACCCACCATCTGTCCCACATCACCCACCATCTTTCCTGGGCAGAGCACTTCCCTTTATACTGCATCAGCCTGGAAGAATGCGTAGTCCCACCCTTTTGATTCCCAGTGGAACTGTCCTACAGAGCTTGCACTCTGCAGAGGAGTAAGCTGGCTGTGGCCAGCTTGAGCCCTCAGTGCAGACTGTTCTGGAAGGCTTTCCAGGCATTCCAGGCAGGTTTGGGGATAAACTGAGTTATGTGGCTCTAGAGCGGGGGTCATCTTTTCCTTGTACACACAACCTGTACTACCATTCCTGTGCAGAGACCTCCTTTCACACAGGCAAATCTTGATCTGTTTCAGCCTGATGAACTCTGTTGGCCTCAACCTGATGACACTCTGAGACCCTGCCACACAACAAAAGTCTGTGGGTACCTTGTCGGTGGCAGCTGGCCTTGATATACACTGAGGCTTTTGTGCATGGCCTCAGACCCAGCGCTGGTACTGAGTTTGAGTCTGTATCAATCTAGTGAATACTACTTGTCCATCGCTGGTGACTCACTGAGACACCCCCTCACACAACTCATGTACATTCAGAGGTTCTATCAGTGACTGCGTCTAATAGGCAGCTGACTAGCAGAGGTGGATCTCAGAGAGACTTGGGCCTTTTTTTTTGCCCAACCCCCATGATACTGGTGGAAACTAGCCTTGGTGGGCAGCTTGGCCTCTTCCGTGCACACCCAGGCCCAGCAGAGGCAGCCACAAATTTGTATCACATTGTAGTTCAAAATAGGTAGCCCACAGCAGGTCACAGGCAGTGCCTGATATTGATCTGCTCCAGAGCCCCTCCCAAGATGCCCCAGAACTAACATACCTGGTGGTGGGGTTCAGACAATATCAGAGCAGGACCCAATTATCTCCACAAGCTGCACATCCAGTGGGAGATTTTGGCAGGCACCAGATCTTGCTGGGGTAAATTTCACTTCATAGGGTCAGCCCCACATAGCAACTTGTACACTGTAGTCAGGGTTGATCCCCATAGTCAGCCAGCCTGAGGGTAGATCCCATGCATGAACATGCCAACAGCAATCAGGACTCAACTACAACAGAAGGGTTCACATAACCTACACAATGGACATTCATAGAGTACCTTGCTCAGGTGACCAGGGAGACTGTGCTACTGAGCCCCACCAAAAACCTACCACATAAGAACACCATACCAAGATTGGGGGACATGGAAGATCTACATGGTACACAGAAACAAATACAGAGAGGCAGCCAAAATATGGAGACAAAGAAGCACTCTTCAAATGAAAGAACAGGAAAAATCCCCAGAAAAAAAGAACTAAGTGAAGTGGAGGCCAGCAATCTACCAGATACAGAGTTCAAAACCATAATTATAAGGATACTCAAAGAACTTAGGGGAGGAATGGATGAACTCAGTGAGAACTTAAACAAAGAGGTAGTAAGCATTAAAAGGAACAAAGAAACCACAAAGAGAACCAGTCAGAAATGAAGAATACAATATCTGGAATGAAAAATACACTAGAAGGAATCAGCAGTAGGCTAGATGAAGCAAACGAATTAGTGAGTTAGAAGGCAAGGTGGCAGAAAACACCCAATCAGAGCAGCAAAAAAGAAAAATAGATTTTAGAAAAGAAGATTGTTTAAGGGACCTTTGGGATGACATGAAGTATAACAATACCCACATCATAAGGGTACCAGAAGGAGAAGAGGGAGAGCAAGAGGTTGAGAACCCATTTGAAGAAAGAATGATTCAAAACTTCCCTAACCTGGTGAAGAAAAAGGGTTCACACATCCAGGAAGCATAGAGACTCCCAAACAAGCTGAATCCAAAAAGGCCCATACCAACATACATCATAATTAAAATGCCAAAAGTTAAAGACAAAAAGAAAATCTTAAAAGCAGCAAGAGAAAAAACAGTTAGTTACCTACAAGAAAGCTTCCCTATGACTATCAGCTGATTTCTCAACAGACATTTCAGACCAGAAGGGGCTATCACAAAATATTCAAAATGATGAAAAGTAAGGACCTACAACCAAGACTAATTTAGTTAGCAAGGCTATCATTTAAAATTGAAGAAGAAATAAAGAGCTTCTTAGACAAGAAGAAGCTAAAGAAGTTATTACCACCAAAGGGAAATGTTAAAGTGATTTCTTTAAGAAGAAGGAAGTAAAAAAAAGAAGACATAATTATAAACAATAAAATGGCAATAAATATGTACCCATCAATAATCACTTTAAATGTAAATGGATTGAATTCTCCAATCAAAAGACATAGGGTAGCTGAATGGATAAGAAAACAAGATCCATATATATGATGTCTACAAGAGGCCATTCTCAGAATGAAAGACACATACAAACTAAAAGTGAGGGGGTGAAAAAAGATATTTTATGCAAATAGAAATTAAAAAGAAGCTGGGAAAGCAAACCTATATTGGACAAACTAGACTTTTTAAAACAAAGGTTATAATAAGAGACAAAGAAAGACACTACATTATGGTAAAGGGATCAACCCCACAACAAGATATAACCCTTGTAAATATTTATACACCAACATAGAAAGAAAATAAAGAAAATCTTGACAACATAAAGGGAGAGATCGACAGAAATACAATCATAATAGGGGATTTTAACAGCACATTATCATAAACGTATAGATCTTCCAGACAGGAAATCAACAAGAAAAGAGTGGCTTTGTAAGACACATTAGAGCGGATATATTTAATTGATATTTTCAGAGCATTTCACCCCAAGCAGAAAAATAATACATTATTTTTAAGTGCACATGAAACATTTTCTAGGATAGACCACATGTTAGGACACAAAATAAGTCTCAACAAATTTAAGAAGATTGAAATCATATCAAACATTCTCTGACCATAATGGTATAAACCTAGAAATCAATCACAAGAAATAAACTGAAAATCACACAAACACATGGAACCTATATAAAGTGTTAGTAAACAATAAATGCTTTACCAAGGAGATGAAGAAAAAAAATCAAAAGATACCTTGAAACAGGTGAAAATGAGAACACACCAACCCAAAATCCATGGAACATTGCAAAAGCAGTCTTAAGAGGGAAATTCACAGCATTACAGGCCTACCTCAAGAAAAAAAGAAAAATGTCAAATAAACAATATCACTTTATACTTAAAGGACCTAGAAAAAGAACAACAAACAAAGCTCTAAATAAGCAGAAGAAAAGAAATAATAAAAATCAGAGCAAAAATAAATAAAATGGAATCTAAAAGAATAATACAAAAGATCAGTGAAACCAAGTGCTGGTTCTTTCACAAGATAAAAAAGATTGATAAACCATTAACCATACTCATCAAGAAAAAAGAGAACCAAAATAAATAAAATCAGCAATGAAAGAGGCAAAGTAATGACTGACCACAGTAATACAAAGGATTGTAAAAAATGATATTATGAAAAACTATATGCCAACAGATTGAACAACCTGGATGAAATGGGTAAATTCATAGAAACATACAATTTCCCAAAACTGAATCAGGAAGAATCAGAAAATATGAGTTGACTGATTACAACTAATGATATTGAAGAAATAATCAACCAACAAACGTCCTGGACTAGATAGCCTCACATAGAATTTTACCAAACATTTGAAGAAGAACTAACACCTCGCCTTCTTAAACTACTTCCAAAAATTTAAGATGAGGGAAGATGGTCAAACTCATTTTACAAGGCTAGCCTTATCTTTATCCTAACTTCAGAACCAGACACAGGCGCTACAGAGAAAGAAAATTATGGGTCAATATCCCTGATGAGTGTAGACTCTAACGACCTCAATAAAATGTTAGCAAACTGGACACAGCAATACATTAAATGTATCATGCATCACAGTGATATGGGATTTATTCTTGGAATGCAAGGTTGATACAATATCCATAAATCAATAAATGTATTATACCATATAAAAATATGAAGGGTAAAAATCATATTATCATTTCAATAAATGGAGAAAAAGCATATGACAAAATCCATCATTTATTTATAATCAAAACTCTCAGCAAAGTAGTAATAAGAAGAATATCCTTCAACATATTAATAGACATATATGACAAACCCACACTTAACATCATATCTAATGGGAAAAACCGAAAGCATTTCCCTTATGATCAGGAACAAAGCAAGAATGTCCATTTTCACCATTCTTATTCAAGATAGTACTGGGAGTCATAGTCATAGCAATCAGACAGAAAGAAGAAACAAAAGGCATCAAAATTAGAAAGAAAGAAGTAAAACTGTCATTATTTGCAGATGACATGATACTATATACAGAGTCCTAAAAAGTCCACCAAAAAGCCTACTTGAACTGACAAATGAATTCAGTAAAGTAGCAGGATACAAAATAAATATTCAGAAATCAGTTGAATTTTTATACATTGATAGTACCTATTAGAAAGGGAAACTAATTAAACAACCCCATTTACAATTGCATCAACAACAAAAAAAAATGCCTAGGAATAAATTTAACCAAGGTTGTAAAAGACCAGTACTCAGAAAATTATAAGACACTGAAGAAAGAAATCAAAGGAGATACAAATAAATGGAAGCATATACTCTAGTCATGGATATGAAGAATTAACATCATTAAAATATTTATATCACCCAAGGTAATTTATAGATTCAGCACAATTGCTATCAAAAAATTTATGGTATATTTCACAGAAATAGAACAAATAATCCAAAAATTTATATGGAATCACCAAAAATAAATAAATAAATAAATAAAAACTACCAGAAAAACAAAACAACCCTTATAGCCACAGTAATCTGGAGAAAGAACAAAGTTGGAGGAATAAGGTTACCTGATATCAAACTATACTAAAAAACTATAGTAATCAAAACAGCATAGTACTGACATAAAACCAGACAGGTCAATGGAACAGAATATAGAGCCAAGAAATAAACCACACCTATATAGTCAATTAATATTTGACAAAGGAGTCAAGAATATACAATAAAGACAGTCTATTCAATGAGTGATGTTGGGAAAATTAGACAGATACATGCAAAAAGTAAAAGTAGACCACCTTCTTACACCATATATAAGAATAAATGGATTTTTTTATAAGCCATTTCAAAATGGATTATAGACTTAAATTTAAAACTCAAAACTATAAAACTCCTAGAAGAAAACATAGGCAGTAAAATCTCTGACATTTCTTTTAGCAATTTTTTTCTACTATATCTCCTTGTGCAAGAAAGACAAAAGAAAAAATAAACAAATGAGACTACATCAAACTAAAAAGATGTAGCACAGCAAAGGAAATCACCAACAAAATTAAAAGACAACCTACTGAATGGGAGAAGATATTTGCCAATAATACATTTGATAAGGAGTTAATATCAAAATTAATAAAGAAGTCACACAACTCAACACCAATAAACAATACAATTAGAAAATGAGTAGAGGACCTGAACAGACACTTCTCCAAAGAAGACATGCAGATGGCCAACAGACATAGGAAAAGATGTTCGACATCACGAATTGTCAGAGAATTTCAAAGAAAATCGCATTGAGATATCACCTCACACCTGTTGGAATGGCTGTCATGAATAAATCAACCAACAACAAGGTTGGCGGGATGAATATAAGCACAAAATAAAGTCAGAGTGATGAATTAATATATTAAGTAATCACCGTCAGCATAAATGAAGTAAATTCTTGTTAAAGAAACAAATAATGTCAGTTTTAAAAAATCATCTACATATCTTTATGACACTAAAAATGTAAGGATACAGACCAGTTGAAAATACAACAGAATAAATTACACTAAAGAGCCATGAACCAAAAGAAAAGGCCACAACTACATTAGCATCAGGAAAGAAAACATTCTAAGGCAAAAAATAATTATAAGAGATGAAGAAAGGTCATGACCTAATGATAAATGAAACAATTTACCAGGAAAAATACAGTAGTATGAACCTGACAACGTAGTCTCAGAATACACCATACAAAAAAGTAGTTTATGAAGCCTGTATATGTGTCATGTACCCACATCTTAGAAATCTTTTATTCTCAGCAGAAATTGTTACTGTGATAGCAGATGATGTTAGTCTATAATACCCCCACTAACTGTCTTAAAATACAAAGTAAATTCGAAAAGTCTGAGGCTATTTGCAGGTCTAGCCCAATCCACTATTTCAGACTTCAGGCAGAAATTGTTTTTTTGGTGAACCTCTCTGGTAGACCATCACCTATTTGCTCAGTATTGTTAATCTTGCTACAAGTAAATTTGACCCCTCTACTCCTCTTTAGTTCAAACCTTTTTCTTGCTTTTACCAACCTCCTTCCCAAGGCCTAAATATGAGTCCCTGCATCATACCTTTATTCATCAATTACTGGACTTCTGAGCAATCCCTGACCTCTAGGAAGTGCACTCCCCCATTAGGTGAGACGGCCCATTCCTTCAACTTCACTACTGCCTGATCAGTGAACAGTTATAACCATGTACCTTAGAAACAGTCCTTGTGGTACAGACAGAGCTATCTCTGTTAGCATTGCAACTATGTCAGATTCCTTGTCTTGTGTCTTATTCCAAAGGGAGTGGGTCTAGTGTCAGGAGCCTGCCAAATATACCTGCTGATTCTTATGCCTGACATGCAGAACAAGGCTTCTATCCAAGTTCCAGATCATCACTGACTCTGATTTGTGACTCTTGCCTCCCCCACAGCTGCTGTCTGAAATGCCGCCCAGTGGAAAGTCATTCAAGTCCATTAAATTCCTAACACTTATGGAATGTCTACCCCACACCAAGACTGATCTAGATGCCACTGGAGATAACAAGAGAGTAAAATCTCTCTGCCAAAACTTTAGAAAAGGAGAGATATAAGTCCAGTAACAGAAAGGATTTAGAGCGACCCCAAAATTAGACAGATGGTATAATAGAATTTTTGACATTTGAGCTACAATATATCAGTCACACTTCTTGGATTTCAAGTAATAGACAAAACTCTGGATAAATTAAGAAAAAAAAAAGAATGTATTGGCAAAGATTGGCCAGCTCAGATTCAAAGAAAGAACTTTGGAAAGAATAGGAACTTACGTAGCACCAAGGACTTTTGCAGAAGGAACTAAGTTCAGTCTTTTCAAGAGACACTAATGGGCTAAATAATATATAACCTTTTGTTTTCCTCATGTTACTTTGAATAAGATTCAAGTTATACTGGGATAGACATTCTAATGTGCCTACTCCTTGGCTGGGAGAGACACTTTAACAATCTCACAAAAGAATCCATAAAGTAGGGCAGAAATAGTTCCTAAAGTAAGAGGAAGGTGTTATTACCAGTAGGAAAGGAGCATTTGTGGGATCTTCAACAGATGTCAGCCACAAAACACAACCTGGATGTTGATTGGATGTCGACATATTGTATCTAGGCCAAAGGGTCCCAAGGACAGAATAACTAAAAGCAGAATTATTCTGAAATATCTTTGCAAGTGATCCCTTTGGTTCCATTATGAAGCAGAGTGTGAGTGAGTGAGGTAAAAACAGAGTAAGGGGATATTTAATGAAGGAAGTACTGGCATTTCAATGATGGAAATTAGGAAAGGTTTCAAGGAGGAAGTAGCATTTAATGTGAGTAATTAAGGAGGAGGAAAGAGGACTCCAGGTAGGGGAAACAGCACTGGCAAACATGTAAAGGTGAAAAGCACAGGAGGGTTTTAGGAAAATTAAAACCAGTTTAAAAATTTAGTATAGGTATTTTTATAATAGTATTATGTAGATAATGCCAGAAAGTTAGGTTGGAGCAGGACTATAGAGGAGCAAGTTGAGAACTGAATTTCCTCAGCCAGGGAAAAGGTAGTAAGGTCCTGATCTCCAGCAACAGCAGTGGGCAGCAGAGAGTTTGAATAGCAGAGGGAGCAATGGGAAGAGCATTTCAGAGGCGGAATCAGTAGGTTTTAGAAATGGACGGGGGAAAGTGGTGGCGGGAAAATGGAGACAACTGTATTTGAACAATAAAAATATAAAAATATTTTTAAAAAAGAAAAACAAATGGACTGGGAAGTGGCAGGTGATCAACAAAAGGTCAAACCTGACGACTGTCCATCTATTGAGAATAAAGTTTATCCATGGCTATAGTGCGTTATTTGTGGAGAAGTGCTTATAAATCAAAGCCTGAAACCTTCTCTCTTATCATATACTTTAGAGACAAAACTGAAAATTATAGATATCTAAAAAGAATATTGGTTGATTTTTTAAATTCAAAAAGGAAATTTCAAACATTAAATTATGAAAGCAATTTTAAATTCTAGAACTTATAGTTAGACTACAACCCATTTTAAAATATTTTTAGTCCCAAAGTCAAATATGTTATAAAGTCATGTTAAAATTTATTAGGAAAATCAGACAATACATCACAAGAAATGAAAACTATGCCAATATCCCTCATGGATATAAATATACACACACAGACACAAATTATTTGTCTGTAACATTCTTTTTTTTATATAGAATTAAAATAAATTAGAATGTTTATCACCTGACAAATTATAATGTTGAATTTTCACTTTATTAAAATAATTATTACATTATTAAAATAAAATATTGGCATAATATTTCTTTTTTTATTATATTTTGATTATGCTCTTACAGTTGTCCCAAATTTTCCTCTTTGCTCCCCTCCACCCAGCCCCCACCACTCCCTCAGGCAATCCCCACACCATTGTTTATGTCCATGGCTCATGTGTATAGATCCTTTGGCTACTCCATTTCCTGTACTGTATGTTACACCCCCATGGCTATTCTGTAACTACCTATTGTACTTCTTAATCCTCTCACCTCTTCACCCATTCTCCCCCCCCACACCCCTCCCATCTGGCAACCGTCAAAACGCTCTCCATGTCCATGATTCTGTCCCTGTTCTTGTTTGCTTAGTTTGTTTTTTAACTTCAATTGTTGATAGATATGTACTTCTTGCCATTTTATTTTTTGTAGTTTGGATATTTTCTTTCTTATGATGGAATGTGAGAAATACGAAACGTTGGTTATAATATAATGAATACCCATATTCTCAGCATCTAGCTTAGGAATTTATAATATGCATCTAAAACATGTCTATGTTTAATTTAAAATAACCTTTTAATACATGTGATATAAAGTTATAAAATAATTGTTAAAATTCCAAAGGGGCGGACTTGCAAGGTTGTACTATGAAAAGAGTTGACAAGTCAGAAAATGTTGGTAAATTCCCCCTTACAACATTCCCTAAAGTCATAAAGTGCTTTTTAACTGTGAATGGAGTGACAGCAAATCTTTTGCCAGAGTCACTCAATCATATTCATCTAAGAAGTTCAACTAAAAAACAAAGAGTAAATGAGGCTTGGATATTTTTTTTATTCTTAAATGCAGAGCAAATACGCAAAAAAAATTTCTCCAGCACTTTCTATTCTCTGAGCCAGTTTGCGTTGTTGGTACAGAGCCAGGAGCTGGGTGAGAGGCCATAGGAAGCCAATACTGTGTGTTAGACCCCATATCAGACACATTATATACCTTCATTTATTTCACTCTTGTAGCTGTCTGTTGAGGTAGGCAATAATGTGGTTGCCATTTTGCACATGAGGAAAACAAGAGCTAAAGAGGCCCTGGGACTTGTCCAAGGCCAGCAGTGTTGGAGCCACCACTCAGACTTACTGGTTCTCACCCCAAAGCCCATGGGGTGCATTTTCTGAATTAAGTGTGCCCCAGGGACTTCAAGGTATAGAACAAATAGCAGCACATGATAAAACATCACAGATGAAAGCACACTGGGGTCACCTCATGAAAATAACTAAAGTACACTATATCTTTTCTTCTCTGCAGAAGGCAGAGTCTAACTCAGGAAGGAGTTCCTAGAATTTCCAAGTCTCCTGTCTCATCCCTTCCCTAGTAAGTTTTGGAGCACTGGACCTCAGCCACTGTTGATCTGCTCCATTCCTGCAGATAGAAGGAAAGACAGTTGCCACGGCAACATGTAGACTGGGAAACACACATTAAGAACACACCAGGTCCTGGCTGCTGGGTTGCCAGGGCCCCTGCATTAATTGATGACCAAAACCCAGTGTTTCTGAAATAATTTGCCTACTTCCTGGTAATCTTCTCTGTGAGTGTAAGTACTCTTCCGACTGCATTCTCATTCTTTTTCCACTGCGCCTCTCACGTGGAACTCTTCCACTTTTAACATTAACTCAAACCAAATTCAAAGTATACAGCTTTTTCACTTTAGGAAGTGAAAAAGAGAAAGGAGAAAGAGGGAGAGAAAGGGCTAAGAGGAGAAGATAAAGGAGCAGAAGGATAAGAGGAAGCAAAAGAAGGACATAATCTCTTTGGGCTTCATTTTGCTGATAAGTTAAATGAGGGAATGGGACTGGGTCAATTCTTCATTTTTTCTGGATATTAGAATTTATGAGGAAAGCAATGGGTCTTTTTTAATTAACATGCACATACATGCAGTATACTTTGCCCACAGTTCCAAGGAGTTCATGGTATTAAGGATATCATCATTATTCCAAGTATTTTAATGCTGTACTGTAGGTGAGCCTCGCCTCCTCAAAAATGAACACTCCACAGAGTAGAAAGAAGTCTGATAACAGCTATATCATACTTTCAAAGAAATCACTGGGAGGTTCGTTAGTCTGAAGAAAAAGGCCAAAAAGCAAGATGAAATGGGCAATGTTTCTCCTATTCCATTTTCTATTCTGTCTTCTAGTCTGAATGATAATCACAGAGGAAGTTCCCTTGGCAGTGTTGCATTTCCATGGTAATAAGAGAGGTCAAGGTTAACAAACTCGGGTCTACAAACCCTCTGCTGCAGGGTAGATGAGAGGGAAAGGCTGGCAGTCAAAGTGTCACCAGGGGACCCATTTTCACAACCTCCTCTTTTGAATGGCCACAGAGCCCGAGTTGTGCCTTTCTGAATGGTCAGACCAAGGATGCCTTGAAAGTAATAATAGCTCCAACACTTCCTCCTTTGAAGAAATGCACTGTGCCCTTCCTCTCAGAGGCCAGCACTGGTGCCTTTCACTAAAAACAATCTGTGGATTGTTGGAATATGTATGTGCTCTTTGTATTGTCACCAAAAGCTGAGAGATGCCAAGTTTTAGAAACCAAATGTACTTTAGAAAAGAAATTTGATCTTTGGGAACAAAGGGATTCTAAATAAGTTCTAACCATGTCAAGGCAGGCTAAAAGATGAATTAATTAAAAAGAGAGTAGGAAGGACACAGTTTAAATTAAATATCAGATGACTCAAATAATTCCCCTTAAAACATAACGGAGTTATTTTGCCTGAAAGCAAATGTCATGATTTTACTCTTTTGGATTCTATGCTTTTATGGAAGTAGGTAATGTCCCCAAAATTTGTCTGAAGCTTTCTTCAGACTACAAAATCAAGGTAAGCTCCAAGGGTATTAAAGTAATTGCTTAGGCTCTGGCCAGTGCAGCTCAATTGGTTGCGCATTGTCCCGCAAACCAAAAGGTTGTGAGTTCGATTCCTGGTCAGGGCACATGTGAAAGGCAGCCATCAATGTTTCTCACATTGATGTTTCTCTTCCTTATTTACTCCCTCTGTTCCCCTCTCCCTGAAATCAGTAAAAGGGAAAAATTGTGTAATTGCTTCAAAATCAGTGATTTTTTCTTTTTTTTAATTTGAGAGGGGCAGAGAATTCTATGTAGGATGAAAGAAGTGAATACACTTAGGATCCTAGATATGGGATGGAATAGAATTTTGTGCCTTGCAGAGCTATGGTAAAAGGGACTGAGAAATGGGGCAATTCTTCCAGTTTTAAGTAGTGCCCATGGATGCTTCAGAGCTCTGCTACTGAGAGGGTTTATTTAAGCATTCCTCACACGCATTGTCTCCCAGGACCATCTATATGCTAATAACTCTCAAATCTTAACCTGAATTCCAGGTTCATATGTATATCCAATTACCTCTTAGATTTTCTATTTGAACGTCCATCAGACACACAAAAACAAAACTGAGCTCCTTGTCTTCTCCCCTTCCTCTGCTCCTGTTATCTATATGCCCTAATCAGTGCACAGTTATTAACCACTAGCCCAGCCACGAGCCTGGAAGTTAACCTTGTCTTCCTTTTTCCCCTCACTCTGAACAACAGTTACCAAGTCTTACATCTATCCTCTTGTAAATACCTCTTAAGTCCATTTCTGTTTCCATTTCCACTGTTCCTGTTTAGGCTTTCATTGCCTCAGGAGAGGATTATCACATCCTTCTGTACTAGGCAGCTTTCCCACATGCACTAATCCATTCCCCACTCCATGGTCAGAGTGGTCTTTCTGAGATTCAAATGTGATTAAGACTGTTACTCTGCTTAAAAGTAGTCAGTGGCTCTCCAGTGCCCTCAGGATAACTCCACAATTCTGTTGTAAGTATGACAAGCCTTTGTAGAATCTGGCCCCTACTTACCTACCTCTCCAGCTTCATCTATAGATACTTCACCCCCCCCCACCTGCTTCTCTCCCTCATCCTCAGCATACGCACGGTGTCTATATAAATTCCAGCTGAGGTGAAGTACTTGGTTTCCAGAATGCAATTATTTCTCTTGACCCTGGGTCTTTGCCTAAATTCAGCTCATACTAGCATGTGCCCCTCTCCTCCCTGACCACTTGTTTTGCTGGGCCAGTTTCTGCTTATGCTTTCGATGTCTGCTTAGTTATAATTTCTTCACGGATGTGTTTCCTGTCCTCCAAACTTATCCTGTATGGTCTTATGACACTTTGTGCTTCTTCCATCAAAGCACTTTCACACTATAATTATTATGTCATATTATTGTAATTTCTTATTTACCTTTTTGTATCCTGATTTTAGATGTAAGCTCCATGGGGGCAGGAACTGTGTCTGTGTTGACCAGTATATACAGTGCCCTGCACAGGCTTCAAAAATACATATGGAACGTTCTTAAGAATGCCCATCAATAAATAAGCACCTGACAGAATACTGAAA
Source organism: Mormoops blainvillei (assembly GCA_004026545.1). Lineage (NCBI taxonomy): Eukaryota > Metazoa > Chordata > Mammalia > Chiroptera > Mormoopidae > Mormoops > Mormoops blainvillei. The sequence continues at coordinate 2,668 of PVJD01002161.1, read as the reverse complement.
TAGAGATTATGTAAGCTCTGAGGTTCTCAGGATTTTTTTGACTAGCTGTTAATTTTCCACGTGCACTAAAAAAAGTCCCAGATACTTCATAATACATTTTTAGTATTGGATATTTCATGTGCTTAATGTTCTCCTTCCTCCCTTACATTCTATGACTATAACAACTTACACTCATCTACCACAGATTCCCACCAGAATTATATTGGAAGAACATTTTGGCAGAACCTCTTTTCTAAGAAAATTCCTGTGGATTAAAATTTGGCTCATATAGGTACTAAGAAACCATCTCTTCTAAAAAGAAAAAAAAAATGGGTGGAGTACATTTTTCCAAACATTTTTGGCCTTTTTTTCCAAGAAGAATAAATTGGTTGGAAGAGAGGATTAAAGATTATCTTCTTTGGAAATAACATATAGAGAAAGAGGAGTTTGCCAGGTTTCTAAATATTTTCACTATGATGTCTTGGGCCACTTGGTAATCTCTGTAACTTCTAACAAATGTAAAATGTTCTTGTGGAATTACAGTATTTAAGAGGACCTTTGGAGGTTAGCCCTTTCTGACAATTTCAATTAGGGTACCTATCTGTTGCCAGTCACCTATCTAAAATTCAACATCGATTGTAACACTTTTCCTTGCAAAAATCTTTGCTGCTTATTCCAGTGGCTACAGAAATAAAATTCAACCTCATTTGCATGGCTCACAAGACCCTATGTTACATAATCCTACCTCTCTTTGAGAATTCATCATTCCCAAGTACCTCCATATATCTTACATTTCAGTCACATTGTTTAACATACTATCCTCCAAACACACTGTGCCCTTCCAAGCTTCCATATTTGTGCCTTCTTCTGCCTGGTACCTGGATTTTCTTCTTCTTTCACTATCTTTGCCTAATGCAATGGTATTCATCCTTCAGTGGTCAGCGTTCCAGCATCTGTACTGCTGGAGTAGCTAATGGGAACTCAGTTACAAAAGGCTCTAAATATTTAACCGAGGCAGTTGAACTTTATCCCAAAATAATGAGGCAGAGGGATTCAGAGTGGATAGATGGTACACCCAAAGTTGAGGTCAATGAACAAGTTATAACAAATCAATAGTCCCAGGAACCACAAAATGTTGATATTCATATAGTCAATTATAAAGAAAAGTCATCGCTTCCAAGTTTCCTGGACATGTTTCTGGGAGATGTTCAAAGTTTCCTGAAGATGGATTCCAGGTACTCCCAGTGAGTCTGATACTCACTACTCTCAACATGGTGTTATGCTTTCCACACTACTGGCCACCTGCAAAGTTCTACTGGAAACACCGATACAGACAAACAAAGAGGAAAGGGTGTCATTTACATAATCAGGACCTTCTTGTATCAGCTCTGATTTCTCAGGTTGCCACATTCATGACATCTGCCAAGATTTCCCAATCAGCCATCTGCAAACCACCTTCATGCTAAAGACAAAAATCATAATGAAGGCATGTTTACTTGATGGCACAGCGGTTTTTTCTTAAAATTAAGCAATCTTTCTAGTTCAGTTATGTTATCGTTAGTTAGAGTTCTGTAACTGACAAAATAGAAAAGTTGAAAGATAAAGTAAAATCACTTGAAAAAGTTTAGCTTAAACTTGAAAATCCCTTGTGCTTGCAGTCATAGACATTACACTGTGAGAAATAGAAACCAGTAATTTCCAGTTGACAACATAATCAAAAACTATTCAATGAGGAAAACATGATACGGGTACATGTGTTTTAAATGGATACAGAGTCCATGATTTGGTTAGGATACAAAATCCACTTAAATTTAAAATAGATCTTTATAAAAGAAAAATAAAAATGCTTTTTGTGTATTGTTGCAGAAAGCGAAACCAGGAAAGACTCACACGGCACCAGGAGTAACGAAGGGAAAGTTTATTTACGCATGCGGGCCCAGTGGAGTACCCTCTCAAAGCCTGGGCCCAGAACAATAGCCCCGCACTCCTTTTATGTTGGGCCAAATGGGGAGGGTCTTGGGAGGCATGGTACAGGTCTAGGAAGGGTCCTGGGAGACATGGTATAGATTTGGTGCCAAGGGGCTTACAGAGGTGGGAGAGAAGCATTTATAGCATTAGTCAGGGCAAATGGCATTTCATCTTTGGCATCAGCCTTGATTCCCTCTGCATTCCCCCCCCTTGATGCCTATGTTATGTGGCATCATCATAGGCATCATCCTGCTCTTCTGGCATTGTATATTCCCTACTTCTCGTGCTCATGGCTAGGTATCCTTGTAGGGCCAATATGCGTGCAGTGGTTTTGCGGGTGACCGTGGCCTCTATTGACTGGACTGGGGTCCTTATCACACAGGGGCCCTTGGTTATGCCCACCACGATCACTAGGAGCGGTCCAACTAGGGGATACAGCCATTGAGCCCATGTCCCCAGCTCCCACGGCCAGGGACTGCTTGAACCTTCCCGGGCCTTTTGCATGCTCTCTCGGAGTTCCTTCACCTTCTTCATGACTATGCCTGATTGATTAACAAAATAGCAACATTCTTCTCCGAGGAATAGGCAGGTACCCGCTTTTTCTGCCGTTAAGAGATCTAGTGCTCTTCGGTTCTGTAAGGTGACCTCAGCTAGGGAGTTGATTTGGTTTTGTAGGGTAAAGAGTGTGTCTGCTACTTGCTCCATGTCATTGCTTATTTTT